>JAKSZP010012239.1:0-81923 GCA_022478985.1 Massospora cicadina
TTTAACAGAGTTGATATCTCATTTATTATTTCTTATCAGATCTGATAATGAATAATATTAGTTATCTGATAGAAAAGATCTTATCCTTTAATTGATATGATGATCTCATTATACTATAAATATCCTTAAGTATTACAGATATTAAAAAGAACTTTCCTTGCAGTATATTTACTATTTGAAGTTCATTTGGCATATTTATATTTGTATTAGTGTAAAATCCAACAATTGTTATATACAGTCCGCAGGAACCTCTGAACCATCACCAACTGGTTAAGTTTCAATACTAGGGATTTAATAGGACCTCTGAACCTCTAATAAAGGTTAAGTCCTCTTTAATTATTTGTATTTTGGATTTCAGTGCAAAATCCACAATTGTCCAACCATTCAAGTGAGCTTCAAAGGAACTGACCCAATTTAATAATGGATTCAGTGTGAATTCTAACTATGACCTCTAAAAAACATGGAGCTATCATAAATGAAGAAGAAGTTTTGGTACCTATTGATAATAAAGAAATTGATACTGCTCACTCTTCTTCCAATAACTGTCCCATGTCTCTCACGCTACTTCCACAGTTCAGAAGTCTGGTTACCTGCATAACTGTTCAAGTTCATAAGATTATAATTCTCACCATAGTTGACAGTGGTTCCCCCATAGATGTTATATCATCCAAGTTGATTAAGCGTATCAATATCTCCTCAGACTTGCCACATTATATGGAGTACAGCATGTTGGACCACAGTGTACCCAATCTATATGGGCCTATTCTTACCTGACTATCTGGTTTGGAAGCTCTCTGTAAATACCCCTGTTATCACACTGGATAACTTAAGCTGCAAACTTTCTTGGAACTCAGTTTCTCTGAGACTACACCACTGTGGTACATTAAGATGTTGGGTTTCTACCCCTTTTGGGACATTGAGCTCATCTAATCTTCAAAACATCCCATGACTCTAAGGCGGAGGTCAAGTCCCAGGCTTGCCTACTAGAGAGTGAGAGCAAATCAACTGAATCTAATATCATGTAAGGGGCTTTTGGATCTGGCTGCCCCATCTGCTTAAGGACAAGAATGCATGCCAATCACTTACCTAGAGCGAGCACTATACCTCTGAAGTCCCAAATTATTTCAATACTTGGATCCATGTAAACATCCCCTTAAGATACCTGCGGGAAATCTGAGGCCTAGATAACACATCTGCCAAGGAGTTTTAATCTGTTTGGGAATTCTAGATCCAGCTTATGCCAGATCTATATCAGTGTTGTTAATAACCTTACCAAAAACCTAGGATAGTAGGACAAAACAGTCCCATCGCCTATGTCCGCCTCCTACCAATAGAGACTGTTGATATGGTCCGCAGTTTTGGAGCCTAAGGTATTTTAATTTGGAGACGCCCCATCAGAGGCTCTAGTCAACACCAGTATCTTAAAGGATCTAGCTGTTGAACAACAGCGCAAGTTCAAGAATTACTGGAGGAGTATTCAGGCCTATTTACAGCCTCAACCTACGACTTTTTAAATGAGTGGGGTCCTACATCATGTGGAGACTGGGAACGCTCCCTCTTTTGGTCCTGACTTTACCAAAAAAGTAAGGTTGAAGATGCCTAGGTGGCTATGAAACTCAAAAAACTACTCAAAGCTGGACTATTAGTGCCTTTGCGCAGCCCTTAGGCCTTTCCACTTCTACTAATTTGGTAGAACGGTTTGCATCCATCAGATGGTGATGGATTAGCGATGTCACAATTCCAACATCAAGAAGGAAAGTTACATCTGCTCGAATTAATAAATATCTCTTTGACTGCTCGCCACATTGCAGTACTTTTCCAAAATGGACCTTGCCAGTAAATATTGGCAAGTAAAGCTCACACCTGAAGATCAAACCAAGTGCGCGCTCATAACCAATGAAGGCTATTTGAACCCATGAGGATGCCACAGGGCCTCTGTAACACGCTGGACACTTACCAACGCGCCATGGACGTGATTCTCAGGTAATTAAATTTAATTTGTGTCCTCATATACTCTTATGACATCACCATCTTCTCCCAAACTTACAATGGACGCGTGGAACATCTTCAGGAAGATTCAATAAGCTTGGGAAGGCTTTAATAAAGCTCAGACCCTCAAAGTGCTCCTACTTACAATCAAAAATTTAGCTCCTTAAACATAAGGTGTCAAAAGATGGCATACATTCCATACCAGATAAAGTCAATGCCACAAAAAAGATGTTGTGCCTCCAAAGCTTGAGGGATATTCAGGCATTACTTGTCATGTTGGGTTATTATCATCAATTTATCCCTAGTTTTCCAATCTGGCTGAGCCTCTAGTTTACCTCATTCATAAGAACGTGTCTCTTGAGTGGCAACCAGAACAACAGGCTTTTAATGCATTGAAAACCTCAATTTTTAATAAACCCATCTTAGTCCATCCACGTTTTGATAAACCTTTCTTGTTGTTAATGGATGTGAGTGATATCACCGTTGGGACCATCCTAGACCAGCACGACGAAAATCAAGTTGATCACCCAGTGGCCTATTTCAGCAAGACCATGAGTAAGGCCAAATGGAACTATAGCATTACCAAGCGGGAATGCCAGGCTGTCTTGTTAGCAATTAAACATTTGTGACCCTATTTCTACTTCACCCACTTCACCATCATCACTGGTCATTCCTCGCTCCAGTGGCTCCAGCAGATGAAGGACTCAGATGTCATTTACCCATATGGGCCTTAAGGCTTCAGAGTTATGATTTCACTATTGTACATCACACATGAGCAATTCAAAAGAACGCTGATGGTTTCTCTAGGATGCTGGTACTGGCTGCTTTAACCCTCAAGGAAGACTGAATGTACAATCTTATTGGCCGACCATAACGCTGGGAGTTAGAAACTCCTGAAATACAAGCAGAGCTCTGAAAGATGACCTGATATACTCAGATCAAGGACGAGCTAGTATATAACAGGGTCTTTAAAAATGGCTTCTTTATGTCCACCCTTCTTCCCAAACCAACGTTATACATAGAAATCACATGACTGTGGGACATGGGGCATTTAAGAAGAACCACAAGTGGTTAAAGACACGATGTTACTGGGACTAATTGCTGGAAACTATCCAAGAGGTCCTGGAGGCTTGTATGAATTGCCAATCCCAAGGTTGGGCCATACCTCAATACCAACACTCATTCATTGCACTGACGGGACCCTTCAATGTCTATAGCATTATTAAATTAGGCCCACTTCCCTCTGGGATGCATGGCCATATATATCCTCCTGCCGTGGATCATCTAATAAAATGGTGTTAAATCAATTTCAGTCCCCTCTGCCACTACAAAAGCCATTGCTTTCTACTTATTCAATCCAATTTCGCCCAGCATGGATGTCCACAAACTTTACTTTTGTGCAATGGGTTAAATTTCACCTTACAGGTAGTCCAAGAACTTACTTCACTTTTTGGCACTAACCAAAGTTTCGTGATTCATTACAACCCATCAATCAATGGCGCAGTGGGACGCGCTAACAGAACACTTGTTTCTATTTTGTGGTAGATGGCTGCCTCTGACCCTGCTCTATGGAATCATTATGTACCCAGTGAATTGCTTGCCTACAGAATAAGCTACCACCAAGACATTGAGATGTTCCCCTTTTAAGCTCTATAAATACGTGCCTCCCAGCTCCCAAGTAGTGTTCAACCATTGCTTGAGACCTCTGCTCCTGAGAAATCTCTTTTAACTATGAGGGCATTATCCAATGAAATTGTCTAGCTTCAAGCCCTAGCCATACAAGGCATCTTCACCACTACAGGTAGAGAGAAATCCAACTTAATTTTGGCTAACCATCCTCCCCATTTTTCAATTATGTGACCTCATTATCTTTTAACACCATCTACCCGGAGGTCAACAGAATAAGCTTGACATTCTTTGGTCTGGACCTTAAAAAGATCATTCATAAGGTGAAATCTGAGTACTCCATTGCTGACATCAACCAGAGCACAGTAGAGAATCGAGTGCATGGCTGGTTCCTCCAGCCCTATATCCCCTCTGACAGGACCTTGAGGGGGGAGTTGTTGAGATTTAATATGACGAGCAAGACAAAATCCCTGCTCCCAAATTGATCCTTTACAGACTCTCTCTCAAACCAGCATTATCAAAACCTTACCTTGAAGGCGCCAAAACCAGATTTGATAAAAAAGCATCATGTATTTGAGAATTGACAAAACACCTTCAGGAATCCTGTCCCCACTTCCCAAATCACGAAAGGTGAAAATCCAACTGCTGCAGTCATGAGGACGATGCAGTAAAATGAGGGCGCTGACCGGGTGTTCAATCCAGAAGGCAGTGAAAGATCCTGATCTTACAGGGCCATGAAAGTCCCTGAGGCACCATGTCCCCAAACTACCTAAAAATATTGACGCTTTCTAATTTAATAAAGTAGTCTATATTCATCCCATCTTTTCGTTTTTGATCTATGCACTAATTTTAAGCTTTGAGCCCATTTTCAAACTTTGGTGACAGTCAAAAGATTTGTTACGCTGAGACTATCCATTTTGATAGCTGGATCCTGGGACTTTAGAGAGTGCCTCTAACTCTATGAGGATAATTTATCATTAGAATCCCTGTAAACACACCTAGTATGGTGGAAAATTCTTTATAGCAAATAAAGTAACTCTAGAAACCAACCAAAAGGAGGTAACCCACAAGGTCAGCTAAAGGTAACACGAGGAAAAATTATATATAAAAATAACCTGCATTTGATGGAAGAGAGACGACAACAGAGTGAGTGGTTGGACAAACGATATTTAGAAAAATTGTGGAGATAGGTCATGATCAATTTTGTTGGGGTTTATAATTGATTCTATCCAATAAGATGAGACTATCACTGATGGTAGCTCTATATCTCAAATATGTGTAAACTAGAGGCGGTGGTACACGCTGAATAATACCATTTTTAGTAATAAAATCTCAGTATGTGAATCCAGTCTGCGTTCCAGATTAAACGTAACAAAGTGTAATCAATGAAATGATTATGGGTAATCTTCAGCCCTGTTTATGTAACATTTCAGTCCTCATCACACAATTTAGGGAATTAACCTGGACCTATTTGGCCTTGACCCAGCGTTTATTTACAGTCTAGCTGAATATGGGGAGGGTGGCCAACTTGCCCCTTTGGCATTGCTTCTTTCCTCCTTATACTTTTGATCCACACCAGATATTATGTCATGGGACATGAAATACCCTCCAGTTTTTGTGACTCCACTCCACCCCCATGGGCTTCAATCAGTGAGATATAATTATGTGTTGGGATAACTTATTGTCTGCAATTATAGAGGTTGACTTAGGACCAGCAGCATCAGGAAAGAGGCTATGGAATTTAGCACTCAGGTCTTACACATCAGACAATCATGGGCTGGCACCCAAATGTTTTTATCTGCATCAAAACCTTTCCATTATAAAAGGTACTCAAGCCTTCTTCTAGACAATCTGGAGGCCACAGTCTCCTCCACTTAATACTCAGGTTCCTCCTCTACAAGATATGACTCTGGGGTCTCAGGGGGTGAACCCTCAAAAGGAGTCAGGGTCAGTGCTACAGTTCTTCAGACTGGCACCAGGGTTCATGGTGGCTCAAAGCTGGAAAAATCGGAAAGAGTGCTGAGGAGGAAATGGGAAAATGAGTTAGAATACTAGATATTTTATTAAACTAAAAGGCTTTGATATTTATAGGGTGTTGGGACTCGGTGCCTTCAGGATTGTCAGGGCCTCATCTGATCAGGATCTTTAATAATCTTCCAGATTGGCCTCCTTATGGGCGTCCTTAATGGATAGCATTGCTCACCTGACTGAATGGGTGGAAATGCTGCCCCACGTGACTCAGGAATAAGGGGAGGATGATCCTGAAATAGATTTAGATTGGGTAGGTTTGATGACCTATTAAGCACGGCCTGATTTGGAAGAAGGGAATTTGATTCAATTTTTATCTCAAATCCCTGATAAGGCCCCCTTCAAGATCCTGTCAGAGGGGGGTATACGGCTGGAGGAACTGACCATGCACCCGATTTACAACAGTCCCTTGATTGATGTCAACAATGGAGTATTTGGACTTCATCTTTTGTATGATTTTGTAGGGTCCAGACCACAGTACGTCAAGCTTATTCTGTCAGCCTCCAAGTTGATGATGATAAAAGAGAACAAGATCACCTAGTTGAAAATCTGGTAAGGAGGGTCATCCGAGATTTGATCGGGATGTCTCTCTTCCAGTGGTGGTGATAATGCCTTGAGTGGCTTGAGCTTGGAGCTGGACAATTTCATCAGCTAGAGCCCTCAAAGTTAAATTGGAGTTCTTGGGGTTGGAGGATTTGAGCAGGGGCTGGACGCTACTGGGTAGCTGAGGTGCCCGCCCATACAAGGCTTCAAATGGGGACATCTTGATGATGCGGTGATAGCTTACCTGGTAGGCAAGCAAGGCGCTGGGCAGATGATGGTTCCAGCGGGCAGGATCTGAGGCAGCCAACCTCCGTAGGATGGAAATGAAAGTTCCGTTAGCGCGTTCTACTGCCCCATTAGTAGAAGGGTAAAAGGGCAGCGAAACTCTGGGTGGTGCCAAATAGCGAGGTTAGTTCTTGTACTACCTGGGAGGTGAAGTTCAACCCATTGTCTGAAAGTAAGGTCTGGGGGCACCCATGCTGGGTAAATATGGAGCGAACAAGAAAAAGAGCGGTAGCCTTAGTGGTGGCTGCAGGGACTGAGATCGCCTCGACCCACTTAGGTAAGTGGTCTATAGCTAGGATGATATACTTGTGACCATGCAGCCCAGTGGGAAGGGGACCCACCACGTCAATACTAATGACATTGAAAGGTTTGGTCGGGGCAACAACTGAATGCTGATATTGAGGGTTGGCCCAGCCTTGGGATTGGCAGGTTATATAAGCTTCCATAACTTCTTGAATGGTTTCTATCATTAGGTCCCAGTAGCAGCGTGATTTCAGCCACTCATGGGTCTTCTTAACCGCACCATGTCCTACAATAGAATGGCCTTACAGGATGATGTCAGTTCGAGAGGTAGGTCGGATACAGGGAAGCCACTTCTTGTTGACTTTCTTGTAGAGTAGCCCATCCTTTATTTGAGTGTCTTGAGTCATTTGGCGGAGTTTGGTCTGAACCTCAGGAGTTTCCAGTTCCCATTGCTCAGGCTGTCCTATCAGGTCGTAGAGCCAATCTTCCTCTGGGGTCAGAACTGCTAATACTGGCATCCTGGAAAGGCCTTCAGCATTCTGGTGTATAGTGCCAGCGCGGTGGACGATGGTGAAATTGTAGCTTTGCAGATGTAGGGCCTACCTGGCTAACTGACCATCAGGGTCTTTTATTTGTTAACGCCACCGAGTGAAGAGTGGTCTGTAATAATAGTAAAATGAGTACCATGGAGGTAGGGCCGAAAATGTTTGATGGCTAAGAGGCGGCTAGACATTCCCTCTTGGTGATGCTGTAGTTCCACTCAGCCTTGCCTAGCGTCTTACTAAAAT
Source organism: Massospora cicadina (assembly GCA_022478985.1). Taxonomy (NCBI): domain Eukaryota; kingdom Fungi; phylum Entomophthoromycota; class Entomophthoromycetes; order Entomophthorales; family Entomophthoraceae; genus Massospora; species Massospora cicadina. Next base: position 7,503 of record JAKSZP010012239.1, read on the forward strand.
AAGCCACAGGATGATCAACCTGGTCCTCATCGTGCTGAGCCAGGATAGCTCTGACGGCGACGTCACTCACAAACCATGAACAATAAGAAAGGTTGGTCAAAGTGAGGATGAACTAGAACAGGTTTAGTACATAAGGCCATACATAAAGCATTGAAAGCCTGTTCCTGCTCAGGTCGCCACTCAAACGGTACATTCTTTTGTAGGAGGTAGAAAAGTGGCTCAGCTAGGTTGGCAAACCGTGGGATGAACTGATGGTAATAGCCCACCATGCCTAGAAATACTTGAATATCTCATAGGCTTTGGGGGCGCAACTTATTTTCTATGGCGTCAACTTTATTGGGTTTAGGTTGGATGCCACACTTGGAGACCTTGTGTCCTAGAAACTCTAGATCAGGATGGAAAAAGGAGCACTTCGAGAGCTTGAGCTTTATGGAGGGTTTCCTGAGATGCTTGAAGATTTCCTTGAGATATTCTACATGTCCATTAAAGGTTCACGAAAAAATGGTAATGTCATCTAGGTAGACGAGGACACATGAGAGCTTCAAGTCCCCAAGGATCCCATCCATGGCACGCTGGAACGTGGCTGGGGCGTTACAGAGGCCTTGGGGCATTCTGGTGGGCTCAAATAGCCCCTCGTGGGCAATTAGAGCACACTTGGCTCAGTCTTTGGGGGCGATCTCACCTGCCAATACCCGCTGGTGAGGTCCATGGCTAAGGAGTACTAAAAACCCTCAAGCAGATAGAGAGAATCGTCAATCCAGGGCAGAGGATAGCTGTCCTTCTTGGTGATGGAGTTGAGTCATACAGAGTGATATGTTTCATCATGACCAAAGGTTGTGCCTGGGTGTAGAACTGGTTGGCAAACTCCATAGGGTTTTCTCCTTTGTTCAGTCGAATGCCCATGAACGCTTGCTTATGGTTGGCCAGGGTTTGGTTGCTGCCAAACTCTTGGATTAAGGCGGTGCGGACCTGTTCCCAGGTGTTACACTCCTTCAAATGGGGAGTCATGATTTCCCAGGCGGTGCTGTCTAGACAGGAGTGGATATGCTTCACCTTTTGTCAATCAGTGGCCTCCTCAATGGAACTCTCATAGGCATACAGGAAGGAGGCTATACTTTTCTGTCCGGGGTGAACCTTTCCTTGAAACTAGGTTTAAAGTTAGCTACAATGGGAGTGGAAAGGGTGTTAACGCCTGGTATAGGTGTCAGCTCCAAGATCTCCATTTCCGCATAACCTTGAGGAACCCGCTGATCTAACTGCCTCTGCAAGCCCTCTAAGTCATCTTGGATGTAGTCCCAATTCTGGCTGAAGGTGGAAGCAGAAGCCTTATTGGCAACCTGCTCCTTTAAGGATTGAATCACGGTGTTCTGAAGATGGAGCTGGTTTTTGATGGTGGTCAACCAGGTTTCAAACCCATGACAAGTTTGTTCAAGCTGGGAGATACGAGCATCAGTAAGCTTTGTGAAGGCGCTGAGGTTATCCATCTCATCCAACAATGCTTCAATGGAGACCCTGGGGTCAAGGGGGACACCATCTGATCGGAGCTTGCACCTAATGCCACCTTTTGGATTTGATCCCGTAAGGCAGCCAGGGTGGTCATTATATCCCTTCACCAGGGGTCTTTGGGTTCACCCGAGGTTGAAGGGCCCAGGGGCCCTTGAGGCCCAAGGTTCCTTGGGTCTGGCTGGCCCTTGACGCCCCTCGGGGCCTTCAGGCCCCCTAGGCCCTTCTGGCCCAGCACCCGTGGGGGGTAGTCATGAGAGGACAGCTCTTGGTAGTGCTGCTGTAGGGATTGTACCAGTTCTTTGACTTGTTGTAGATGCTGGGTCTATGTCGCTTCAAATAGCTGGGCGTTTTGATGAAAATGTTCCTTGAGGTAGCTGGAGATTCCGCTATCCAGTACTACAATCTGATCACAGATCTTATTGATTAAGTATTAGTTATCAAGAATAGCTTTGCAATGTCATGCACAAAGGAGGAAGCAGTGTTGTAGAAGTTGATAATGTAGGAATGTAAATTCTGGGTGAGCCCTAGTTGCCAGGAGACCTCCTGATGGTGTAATCTGACTAACTGGAGGAGGTGATGGATAGCAGGGTGGACAAAGTTATGAAGGTAGCGGTCAGGCCCCAAGGTAAGCTCCCCAGCTGGAAGTACAGCCGAGGTGTAGAGGTCCCACATCATGAAAGGTACAGAGGAGGCATGGGAGCAGCTGGAGCAGGCGCTCTTGGAGTAAAAGCCACTCATCTCTTTGTTGAATGACATCATTGATATTCTCATACTGGAGTTGGTATTGGCTCCCATCTAGGGAGGGCAGAGAGTTGAAAGGCGGCACGAAATTCTAGCCTTTCTGGATGCAAGGGCAGCGTTGCATACTGCGAGGTACTAACCCATTGTGTAACGCTCCTCAATTGACCAATCGTTTGATCGTCAGGGCTGCTTCTTGGTTTCCATTTTTGTGATAGACTTTTTCACTTAGATCAGCTCAGAGCCCCCTGTAGTGAGCACCACTTCTGTCAGTGCTACAGTTCTTCAGACTGGCACCAGGGTTCACGTTGGCTCAATGCTGGAAAAATCGGAAAGAGCGCTGAGGAGGAAACGGGAAAATGAGTTAGAATACTGAGTATTCTATTAAACTAAAAGGCTTCGATATTTATAGGATGTGTTGGGACTCGGTGCCTTTGGGATTGTTGGGGCCTCATCCAATCAGGATCTTTACTGATCTTCCAGAATCGGCCTCCTAATGGGCGTCCTTAATGGATAGCATCACTCACCTGACTGAATGGGTAGAAATGCCACCCCACGTGACTCAGGAATAGGGGAGGATGATCCTGAAATAGATTTAGCTTGGGTAGGTTTGATGACCTATTAAGCACGGCCTGATTTGGAAGAAGGGAATTTGATTCAATTTCTATCTCAATTCCCAACAGTCAGTTTATTCTAATGATTTTGGTAAATAACAAAATTTTGGCAAAAGATCCAGCTGGTAGGAGGCATGACCACATTTTTGCCATTGTGGCAAGTTCCTATCCTATTTGGCCCCAGATCCTTACATGTCTGCCTGATAGGAATATTTTTGGCATCGAGCATCATAAGTTCCCCTCTATATAATCAGGACCCAATCTTCTCTTACCGTCAGCATTCTCCTTTTGAATCTCCAAGCCGCCTCCAAGCTTTTGTTTACCCTCTGGTGTACTTTCTTGATGAAATGGCAAAGTTTATTATAACTTCCACCTTAGAACCAAAACTGGGTTTTATGTTGAATGCAGGGCTATAGCCATAATTTGCAAATAAAGGATAACAAATTGTAATGAAATATTGAGAGTTGTCATAACTGAATTGCACTAAAGGGAGATATGAGGCCCAACTTGAACGGGCAGTAGCCGTGTAACACTGCAAAAATTGCCTCAAGCATTGGTTCACTAACTCTTTCTGCCCATTTGCTTAAGGGTGGAAGGCAGTAGAGCATCATGAACAAATTTGAAGAGACTTTTATAACTATTTCTAAAATACTGAAGTGAAATGAGGTCCACAATCACTGATTTCCTTAGGGATGCCATGGGCGTAGAAAACGTGGGTTACAAAATGCTTAGCCATTTGGGACAAGTAACTTTGGATTGACATGGGATAAAATAAGAGAACTTGGTAAAAATGGTTCACCGCCACAATGATGTCATTGTATACCTCAGATAAGGGTAACTCCACAATGAAATATCTGAAAGGGAAGACTAAGGTCCCTCTTTTTTCTTGACATGTACCAATAATTTAGAAAGGGGCTAAAAATTTGGTTTCATCCTGTTGCAAACAAGGCACTCTTTGGTTTAAAATTCAAATGTGCGAAAATTTCCATCTAAATGAGGTAGATATGATCCAGGGTTTTTACCTCCCCAGGATGGCCCAGGTTATCCCATCATGATGCTCCTGAGTTACCTCTAGGACAAGAGGTTTGGTGGAAACTTATAAGCGTCCCTAGAACCATATCATATATTGTCATTTACATTGTACCCTTTGTTATATCATCCTTATTTAAATAGCATTTGGCGAGAATTAAGGCATATAAGGATATAATATTAAAGAAAAGTCAATCTTTATGAACATACCATATTACTCTAGCTTCTCTAGAGAATAATTTAGAATATACAAAGTGGAGGATAGTTGCTTAAATACAACCTTCCCTGGAGGAATCACCAGGCTTTGTTATGAAGCTCCACTTCCTTGAGATAAGGAGGTAGAGCATGGTTACGTTTCAGAGAGTCGTATGAACTATTCTTTTTGCCTTTTATAAACTATAAGCTAACACAAATTCCATAAGGATCTCATGCCAGAGGGTTTGTTGTGGGGTCAGGGCATAAGAGTTTGGTAGTACAACAAAGCCCATTGGTCATTATGAACGTGGAATGGTCAAGAAGAACCATGAAGATTATGGCGCTAATAGGTCAGTGCTTCCACCACAGCCAATAGCTTTTTGTTATAAAAAATCATATTCAACTCATATAATGACATCTTTCAGAAAACTATTCATGGGATGATCCATATTTGTCAAAATGTAACAGAAAAGCACCAATAGCAAATTTGAAGCATCTCTAGCCATTATAAACTCAATATCTAGATCAAAGTGGTGAAGAACTAACGTTGAAAACAAAGTGTACTTTGATGCTAGGAAGGCATCTTCCAGTGCAGATGAATACTGAAGAGATTTAGCCCCATGGCCTTATCCAAGGGTGTAGCTACCTCTGTAAGATTTGGATTAAATTTTTAAGGAAGGTTTACACTAAAATGTTTCTCAAATTTTCAATTAAAAGAGCGTGTGCTAATCACAAGTAGGCTTATCAATATCTGGAGAAACCATAAGACCTTTATAAAAGTGGATGTTGCCAAAGAAGGTGACTGGGACTTAAAAAATCTAAAAATGTTTTCCAACGTTTTATTTGATACTCTCAAATATTCTTTCACTTGCTGCAGGTGGATATCAAGGGATGCTTGATCAGGGTAAAACCAGGATGTTGTTCATATAGGCCACAGCACATACACCTAACAACTCTCACTATGCCACACCAATACAACATTGGATAACTTAGGCACATTCTTAAGACCAAAAAGTCATGACCCTGAATTAAAAATTTCCTTCCTGATATGTAACGCAGTGAGCCATTACTGCATATTATGATGCAAATATGGTTAAAGGCGTTCAAGAAATCTAGCTTGGAGAAGATTATGGTTTATCTACATATTAATCAATTTGAGTCTGTATAGAAATAGGATGTAGATCAGGTATTATGACATTAAGCATATTACCATGATATACACAAGGGCATAGAGTACCGTCTTCTTTTTCTAAAAAAAGTGGTGAGCATAAGGAGAGGTATTCCGAAAGATTGATCTTTTAGAAAGCTGCTCTGTTACCCAAACATCTAACGCTGATTCTTTCCACAAAATCAAAGTGTAGATTGTGAGGAAATGTAAACCATTCTAACTATGAGTTTTAAATTACAAAAAACTTAAAATGATCAGGTAAGACATATAAAGATTTGCATCAAGTGAAAACTCTAACCCTTTTAAACCTGAAGGTAATGGAAGTTTAGAACTGTGATTTAGCAGAGGAGCAATACTGAGTTTATGTACATGGGAAATAAGGCATATTGCTCAGAATGTTTACTTTTGACAAAGGGATTCAAATTCTTTTTCACTCTTCAAGGACAAATTCACTTTTTTGCCTTAAAATTAGTTTTGGTGTCAAATTTTTTCAAATACTCCACTCCCAAGATAATTAGTTACTGCAGATTGACTGCAAAGTGTGGTAAGCCAAGTGATAACTAATAACTTGATAATCTATTAGCCTTGAAATTATAATGTGGTAATATTCTGGAAACATTTGCCCCAACCATACCACCAAGTAAGTAGCATAAATTAGGATAACCAGATAGGTCTTGATTAATAAAGTTTTTTAGAGGCACTATTATCCACCTAATAGTTACCCTAAACTTCCCTGAAAGGGAAGAAAGAGTAGTAGAAAGCAAAAAATACCAAGAATATTTTTTCAATACAGGATATACAAACCATTCAGCAGCAGGATCAGCTTCTGGCTTTATATCACCAGAATGTGTCTTAAAATTAAAAAATGGAGTGGGATAGTTGCCACTCTTATGAATGATGGGACTTACACAGCAACATTTTCTTCAAAAACATACCTATTTCCATATTCTTTCCATAATTTCTTTTCCCTATATTGAGTCCAACGAATCATAATAGGATTAGCTAAAGATTCTCAGGGGCGATATGATATCTATGTTTTGGGCTAGCCTCAAAAGAGCTAATAAAAGGAACGTTGGTATATAAGTAATTTCCATTAAATATGGAGCTTTTGGTTTAAGAGGCACCATACTCATTTAGATAGCTGGATGGGCATCACTAGCCATTACCATTACAACAAGGCTCTCTTCCGCTGAGTGTTTTCATCATTCTGTAGAAAGAAGTTCTGGAATATGATATTATCACATAAATTATCAATTAAACCCTTGTAATTAGACTCTGTCAACCCTTGATTTCTCACAGGAGTGAAGGCGTGGCAATGGATTATGCCTCCATTTAGAAGGAGAATAAGGATTTATGAGGGCAGTATTCTTAGGGGTGGCTGCAGGTGAAACAAATTATGGCCAAATTACCTAAACAACTAATTGATAACTGGGGTCTAGACCCCTGTTGACAATCACATTTGTCCTGAAAGAAGAGGTGAACTATAAAAAACTCCTCCATTTTCAGAGAAGATTTTTTTGTTTCCCAGGGCGGTATTTATAGGTGCTCCACTGGTGAAACAATCTCAGCTAAATTACCAAACCCCCTTTTGTTGAGGCGGAAAATTAAAAGTAATAGTACCAAATGCATGGTCAGAGGTGGCAGATGGAGCCCAACATACCCAGATGTTCATCAAATGACTATTTTGCTTCTTTGGAAAATGATATTCTGATGACGTCAAGCCAAAGTAGGGCCTGGACCCAACTGCAGTATTTATATATAAAGGACATCTGAGTGTGCTCCTCTTGGCTGAGCAAAGAACTTATGGAAGGTTTGGAAGGAAGGTAACGCAGGTTGACAAGCTTCCAGAAGGCATTCCAACCCTTTTATCAACTTCTTAAAACTTTTTCTGGTGTAGTGTGCAGAAACGCACACTACTGCACAGGTGAGAATTTCCTTGTGGAACTCGCTCAATACTCTTGATCTTATGGCCTCTGTCTGCTTGAATTTATCTGATTTTTATAAGCCTTGGTATAACCAGATATACTTCCAGGGAGTGAATCCAAAAATACAACTTAAAATTAGATAAAATGTATATTTTATTGGATAATCAGAAGAATATTTAAGCATAATTTATCATCCTTGGAACAAGGACATCCTAAGTGAGGAGCGATAAACAGTAAGCACAATTGGTATAATGAGTACAATGATATTCAAAATCAGGGAAATGAATTTTTGAGTCAAGGACAAGCGCATAATTCTAGAAGGTAAAGAGACTCAAATAGAAGGGCGAACTCTAGGACAAGGCAGCGAATAGCTTTTGAGCATTTGTTTCTATAAGAAACTTAATGGGAAAAGCCTACGTATGCAATTGCTTAAGTTTGAGTCAATAATTTGATAACATATAATCTCCCTTGACTTAACCATACTTTTATTAACTCACTTATATAGAGGATGACAATAATGTTATGGTCATAAGAATTTTGCATGAAAAAGTAAATGAAGCGGGTTGACCTTGGGACAAATATACCACGCTGATTTTAGAAGCCTATGCTGGCTTTAAACTTGGTTTTAATTAAAACCTGACCCAAAATGGAACAGGAACCACCCGCTATGCTACCACTCCTCAGAAATTTGCATGTACCCAGTAAATGATCCTCCTGTTGGACAAGTGTTTGATGGTATAAAAGTCAAAAAAGACAACCTAGGACAACATATGGTACTTTCTACAAGAAAGCCATTTTATTTTCTTCATCCAAATGCATAAGTATCTCAGTATGATACTTGATCACCCTCCCTGAAATGATGCAATGTACATTAATGAATGTCATCTTTAAACTTTTGGTTAATTTTGTGAGTCAGGGCCTACCCATAAACTCAAGTATGAATTTTATTAGTGCCCTAACTACTCAATATAAAATATACCTTAGGTGAATGTCAAGTTTTGAGGATTTACTAGCTTAGTTAATATACTCCTGCTTTGATAGTTTGGAAGAGTTTTGGTCAATATATACTTGATTCTGCTATGTGTCTTATGGTATTTCTTAAACTTTTTGAAACTCACAAAGCTTAGACAAAAATATTAACTCTTCTGGTCTCTTCTGGGTATTTTTCCTCTCTAATTTGGATCTCTCCTGATGCAGGTGATAACGAAAAGCTCCCCTTATTACTTGTCTACACTTCATTATATGAATATATATGTATTGGAGACAGTTTAAGATAATCTGAATTCAATATGGAAAGACGATTTTTTTCAAGGCCAGGCTCCAGTATTTTTATATCTCTAGGACATCTCCTGGCCATACACATCTCTTAATAAGTTCATCAAAGCCATGCCAATCCTCTATGGATTATGTCAGAGTTATTAAAGTTCTGCAAGTTAATTCAGCCTTTGAATTAACTTAATTACAATTGTTTCATCCTGATTAAGGCACTTCTAAACTTATGATTGGGAAGATTTTAGGAGTATTATTAGCACCTCAGCAGTGTATATTCGCTTATTAATTATCCTGATTATGTTCGTCATACAGCTTACAAAAATACAATAAATTGGGAAAAGAAAATATGAAATTCAAGGGGTCTGCAAAATAAACTGCCTTTCTATAATAAATTTCAAATATTTGATGTATTTGGAGCTGTTTATTATAAATTAACATGGGATGGGATATCTATTATTACCTTAATCTAAAAAATATGAAATTCAAATAATAATGCACCCCTAGTTGTGACGGTAGCAGACCTCTCAAAAGTACTAGATGCTCCCTAATTGGGCCGTCCATGTGCAGTAATATTGTGCCAACTACAAAGATCCATCTACATAAAATTCAACAATCATTTAGCATAAGTGCATTAAATTTGAAGGTGCAAGTTTATTCCATAAACCAACTTGATTCACACAAGTGGTCCCCATAATATGCCATAATATTATATCATAGCTATCATTAGCTACAATAAATTGGGACGTTTAGATGCAATTAAGGTGGTTTCAAGGTGAATCTGATTTAACAGATTATGCAGATGAATTAGGAGGAAAGTCAGGCCACGGGAAGCAACATCAACCCATGCCCATAATTAATCAGGGCCCTAAAGCCCTCCAGCGATTTAATAGGCCTTATTAGCCTTAAGTAAGATAAAAGGGAAAGAAATTGCAAAAGACAATATTTTTTAAAATGGTCCTTGAGGTATTTATAGGGCCTTGATGAATCAGGAATGGAAGATTTAGAAGAGGAAAGTCTCAGCATTGATTGCCAACAACGAATATCTAAGTAATACAACAGGGATTGGGATCATCCTCAGCATTATCTCTGGTAATTTAAAAAGGGTGAAATGATTGGGTCAGCATCAGATGGTAATTCCCCGCGGCCTGATTGATGTTTTGACATCCTCAGCATTTAGTTGCTGGTGTCATATAAATTTAAAGAATAATTGGTGCCAATCCCTGATACTTTGGATCAGAATTACCCCAAGTTAATGGGAAGCCTAATCTGACATCCGCCCATAGGTGGGTCATGACCCCTAGTTGGGGATTCCCCATTAAAGGGAGAATCCCAACATAGCCTCCTCCAAGCCTCAGCTAGGGGTAAGAGCCAAGGCGGGGGCACCAGATTCAGGTGGCAGGGTGGAATGGGCCAAGTTATTTGGCGCGGACACACTGGTAGGATCTGGTGAGTGTCATTGGGGAGTAGCCCTGACATTGGCATAAGAGCTGGCATCAGCGCTGGGCTGGCATCAGGATTGACACCCAGCATTGGATCTGGGGCCAGCAACGGGGATCAAACCCTGGTAGCTTGGGAGACCAAGCCCAGGCTAGTTTCAGGGGCCCTTAGTCCCCCTCATTCTGGATGCCCTCATGGGGCAGGGGCCAGGGTATCCTGAGCTTGTCTACCCAGTATCTGGAATCAGATTATCTGGGGGCCTCCTCAAATAACCCTACTGCTTCTAACCTGGCTTGACCTCTTGGGGCGGGGGCCAAGCCAGGCTGTACTCCTGGGTTGTTTAGGACCAGAGTATATGCCTCAGGCCAATGGCCCTTGGCTGTAACCGCCCCTCCCTCTTTCCCAAAATTAGCTCTCACAGGGAACTTGGGGGCGCCTGGCAGGGAGCACCACTTTTCAGGCCACGGGGGAGCAACTCCATCCCATGCCCATAATTAATCAGGGCACTAAAGCCCCCAGTGAGTTAATAGGCTTTAAAAGCCTTAGGTAAGCTAAAAAGGAAAAGAGATTGCAAAAGACAGTACTTTATTGATTTGATCCTCAAGGTATATAAGAACCTCAATGGATCAGGAATGGGTGGATTCTGGATGGGGAGAGTCTTGGAATCAATTGCCAAGAATAATTAAATAATATAATGGGGAGTGGGATCATCCTCAGCATTAATTAGCCATGATCCCAAAAGGGTGAATTGATTGGGTCAGCATCAGATAGTAATTCCCTGCAGCTCATTTTGATGTTTTGACATCCTCAGAATTTAGTCACAGGTGTCAAATATAACTTCAAATAAATTATTTATTTTATGGTGCTGAACCCTAATACTTTGGACTGGGCTTTACCACAAGTTAATGGGGAGCCCAATCTGGTTTCTGCCCTTAGGCAGGTCGTGACCCCTAGTTGGTGCTTTCCCAATAAAAAGAGAATCCTAACAGGGTACTTGCAACCCACAGTATGAAATTCCCAGGCGACTATAGTTCGTTTATCATGCTTAGATTATAGAGGTATTTAAACAAAACCAGCAAAATATGGATTCTATGCGATTTCTACACAGTCAGTTGAAATTTAGCTTCCAAGGTCTATGACAGGCCGTTGAAACAAACCACAAGCTCAGCCACTAAATCTTCCAGCAACTGGAAGAGCGTACTGGGCAACTGAACCAAAACGTAATTGAAATTAAATGCCAATCCATGAAAAAGAGAGGTTTTAATGCTGCATGGGTACACAAGGTGAATCAATTCCGATCAGAGGCTAGGAACGCAATAAATGCTGCACTAACGGAATTCTAACATTCTGGATTGGTGGAGAAACTTATCCAGTACATGCAACAGGAGATGCAAGTTGCAGCTTAACACATCAGTAGTACTTCTAAAACAACCAATGTCCTATTAAAGGAACTGACAGCTTTGAAGCCAACAGACCACTATGCAACAATTTATAAAAGACTTGAAGGAAACCTGTGTTACACTGCAAAATAATTTAAGGGTATGTCCTTCAAGAAAATAAAGACCTCAGCCAAACCCACTCATCCATGCCAGACAATTACATGTTTGATACTGTGAAAAGAGTGTTTCATTGTTAAATAAGGCTAATATTGCATAAAAAACCCTGGTTAATTATTAGTAGAGTTCCTCAAATTGGGGTGATACTAATATTCCCACTCCTTGGCCAAATAGCCCTATTGTTGGTAGTAGGGTTATGAAGAACCTGCAGCTGAATCAGTGTAGTCATCCTGAGGTTATTGTCAGGAGAGTATCTATAACTCTTCAGTTCCCAGTGTGGTGATGCACGGTGCACAGGCCCAACGCAAGGGAACTGGTCCTCAGTATTAAAGGAAGGATAGTCCAGCAGAGGATGCTTGAGATAAAGTGACATAAGGCGATGGTAGTTAACAAAGTAAACATTAATAGAGATTGAACAAACAAAAAGACTTGATTGTGTTCAAAAGAGGCGTTCAGAAAAGCTTTGAACAAGGATAGAGTGCACGGGTGCCTAGGTCTGGAGGAAACCTGGGCGGCCCAGCGGTTTACTTGATGCTTTAATAGCTTTAAAGCAAATAAATTGGCTAATGTGACATGAGACCTCATTGAAGAGTTCCAAACACGGGTTCACCTAAGTCAACATAAGAAAAAATTGTAAAACTAATGAGGGGTTTATTAAATGGAGATGACCAACGAGAAAGGTTGGTATCAAGCAAAAATATTTAAGCCAACTTGGGGAAGTCATCAATCAGAGAAAGTGGTACTAGCCCTGATGCACCAATAAGCACACTTTCCATATGACTGGGTAACATATTTCAAAATTTACTTAAATCAAGTGATCAATTAAGTTGAGCCCAACCTGTGATAGAAATTACACAAAATTATATAGGTTTGAACCCCCGTTTACCAATTAATCAATTAGAACTGTTGTAATTTTGGTGGTAGCACGTCCATTTTAAATACTACGGCCATTATACATGGATGGGCAGGTTGCACTTCCTCTGAATCATCCTGGGCATACCTGGCATGTACCTAGCGTTGGTTCAATGTGTGCCTCAAGCCAGGAAGGTCCTGAAGCTTAACCTTCTTGGACTCTTGGCGCCCAGTCTTGTCTTGGCAATGACCCCTTCAATATAGTCATGTCAACATGACAGTTCCTTCCCATCCTACCTGCAATTTAGTTCAAACTCCTAAGCAGAGACAACCCCTTTTAAAGGCTTAAAGTGGGTAATTGACCAAACAAGCCATATGTGAAAAACGGCTAAATGGCGAATTATATTAAAATGCTTCACCCCTGATCATGTCCTTCCACGGATTGAACTCATATATATTATATAAGCCAATGGTAAAATTGCCTAATCTGAGTTTGCAAATATCTCACTATTAGCCCCCAAGTAGTTTAAATACTTTTTAATTTATTGTGAGGAAGGCCAACCATGGGACAGACACTTCCAAATTTGACCTGAAAGAGACAAAACTTAGTAACAGGGAAGGCACCCCAGAGAAGCGATGCTATCTCTTGTTGCTGGTGGGAACACCACTTATGGGGAGGGGAGGGAACGTGTGAAAGGGCCTTAGCCACAATTGAACACGTGTGGAGGAAAGGGTCTGATTTGATGAACCAAACTGGGAACCAGGAGGAGACCAGCTGTCAGTGAAGCGGTGGGAGGTATCCAAACATATACGCCTGAAAGTGGTTCACCAAATGAGACCAGAATCTGTGGACAGCTTCTGGGAGTGTGGGGGTGGAGCCTGCGATGGCATCCAAGACAATCGTGTGGATAGTCCACATGGCGATTGCAACCACCAGAGAATGGAAGGAGGGTGGAAGGGGGGAGGCCATTGATAAAGCAAACATATCTCTTAACAAACTGAAGGGATGTGTTTGATCCTGGCCCAGTAGACGTTGAACCTCGCGCCATATCACTTTAGAGGTAGGACACTTCTCCAGACGGTGGAACAGCGTTCCATACTGGCCACACACGACGTAGGATGAATGTAAAGCATTAGAGCGCTCAGCTGTATGGTACACCTGCCTCAGGCAGCGCCACACATGGGAACGGATTGAGGCTGCAACAGAGGATGGTGTGCGTATTTCCAGATAGTTTTTTGGGTCTCAATGGAGTAAGGGATGCCCATCATGTCCAGGTAGTCCACCCTGGATAGGACATGGGGCCGTGTGGGGATCACGCCATCTTGGATGGGTAGCCCCTGTACCTCTTGTATTAACTGAGGAGGGGGGCGGCCTCTCTGGGATGTTTGTCCACTAATATGAATTCTCCACTCAGCGCTCCGCATGGAGAGGAGGATTTGTTTGTAGTGGGTTTTAGTCCCGTGAGGACCTGTGGCCGATGGGTGTGAAGCCAGGTATTTCATCAGAAAGTGAGGATTTGATGGATTGTTGAGGCCCAAGGCGCGGGAGAAGTTGGAGCGGGCTGCGCAGGACCAGTGTTGGGAGGGGAGCGTAGAGGCGGTGACAGCCGCAATCCAGGTGCCCAGGATCTTGGCAGCATGGGCTTTGAAGTCAAGCAGGCCCATGCCACCATGATGATGAGGGCCAAACATGACCTCTAGCCGTACTGGTGGTGGGCGGCCTGACCAAAGCCATCCTTGCAGCAGGGCATACAAGGATTTGAAAAAGCTTAGGGAGAAGGGGATGGCGTGGGCTCCAAACCAGACTTTGGAGAGGAGCATAGAGTCGGCTAAAACAACCCTGCCAGTAAGGGAAGTAGGGTGGGCTCTGAGGGAGGCGATGCGCTTCTTCACGTTGTCTAGAATACAACTCTCCATTACTGCTGATGCATACCCGCCTGCCTCCACCCACACGCCCAGATGGCGGACCTGCCCTATGGTAGGGCGTGGCACGAAGGGGAGCACCAGTGGGGCGGTGTGGGGTGAGCTGGGAGGGCGAGCATGTGTGCGAGCAGATGGGCCAGGCTGGGCGCTGGTTGCTGGGGCCCAGCAGGTATAATACCGACCGAGGAGGATGATTTCGGTTTTGGAAGCGTTCAGTGCAGCATTACTTACCCGGGAATACTCCTGGATGAGAGCTTCAAGTGCGCGTGCATCTTTATTATTGGCCACCCCAACCACACAGTCGTCTGCAAACGCCATCATCTTAACTGGGGCTTGGCCTGGCACATGGACCCCAGTGAGTTGAGCATTCACGTTTTGAAGTAGTGGGTCAAGGCTGAAGTTGTATAAGAGTGGGCTAAGGGGGTCCCCTTGTCGCAAGCCCCTTTGAGGGTGGACTACTTCCGCTAGGTAGCCAGGGCCACGTACTGCCATTGTTGCAGATTCCGTGAGCAGCATCACCCAGTTGATGAAGCGAGGGGGTGAGCGGAATTGATGGAGGCAGGCCCTGAGGTATTCCCAATTTACTCTATCATAGGCCTTCTGTTGGTCCAAGAATACAAGTGCCCCAGAGGCTGTGGACTGGCATGCGTTAGCCACAGAGTGCACGTTGTCCCAAATCGACCTTCTGGGTATGAAACCGAATTGTTCTGGGGAGATGGTGGCAGATGCTACAATCCCTAAACGGTTAGCCATAATTTTTGTTAAAATTTTTGTATCCATGTTAGTTAAAGAAATGGGTCGCCAGTTGGCTAAGTCTAGCTTGTCCCCTTTCTTGAAGAGTATGATGGTGAAGGCCTCTTGTCCTCCTAGTAGGAGGCGAGTTTCCAGAAGGCTTTGGTTAAGTGAGGCAAGCAGTAGTGTGGATATATATTTGAAGTAAATTTAATAGAATTCATTTGGAATACCATCTGGCCCTGGGCATTTCTGGTTTGGTGCACCGCGGATGGCTGTCCATAATTCGTTTGGAGTAAACAAATTCATTATTTCAGGGTATCGGGAAATGGTGCAGATGTGGGTTCACTCAAGAAATTCTGCCACTTCAGCTGGCTGAATTGGATCAGATCAGTATAACTTGGAGTAATGCCTTTGTGTTTTGATTGCCACTTCAGCTGGTGTATCCGCGATGGAATCATCCAATCTTTGCACCTGTGTGCAGGCAACGCTCTGGCATGGTGCGAAAATTTTTAAAAAATATGCGGTGCACTTGTTGCCCTCTGTAATGCATTTGGCCCTGTACTGAACACAAACCCAATGTTTGTGTTGCCTTTTGAGCGCGTTGAGGTGGGCGGCTGCCTCCGCCCACTTCTGGCCCCATGCAGGGCTGTATCCTGTGGCTGGGATGTTGGACTCCAGGTGTGCCAACTCTGCCAGAGCGCGTGAGATGACGGCCGATGTGGCTTGTGAGCGTCAGGAGGAGAGGTAGCAAAAGTGGCAGATGGTATCCTCTTTGAAGGCTGCCCATGTGGAGATGGGGTCCGCGTAAAATGTTGTAACAAACTCTTTTTCCAAAGTTGCTGATTCCACCCAAGTGGAAAATCCTGGCAACGCAAGTTTGTGAGGGTGGAGTTTTCATCAATGTGGGGCCTTAGCCACTGTGACAGGTAGGTGGTAGGTTATCAAGACCAGCTGGTGGTCAGAGAACTCGATTTTTGCTGTTTTGAAGTGGGAAATGTGGGGTTGGAATTTCGCTGGCGTAAGGATAAGGTCTATGTGGGTCATGGACCTTAATTGGCCGTTGTGGATGTGGGGTCACATCATGTTTTTGAGCAGTGGGGTTCACCACGGCAGCGCATCCATTAACCCAAGGGTGGCCTTTAGAACGCAAAGTTCTACATGACCCTGGGGGGCGTGGGAGGAGGAAGGCCAACGGTCCGTTGGTGTGTTTAGCCAACAGTTCATATTGCTGACTATGAAAGGGTCTGGGGGTAATGGGAGGGATTTGACTGACAAAATCATTCTGACGTTCTTGTGCACAGGTTGGGGCATAGATGTTAATGATAGCGTGTGCCATGTCAGCTCACGAGAAAGTGACAATGAGGACTCAGCCATTGAGGAAGGATTCTGATGATAAAAATTTGAAAAAATTGTTTTTCTGAACTAGCACCCCACAGTGCTCTGACCAAAAGGATAGGGATGGGAGAAGCATGGTTTCTCAAGCATCCTCAGAACCTTGCAGACAGTGGGACTCCTGGTTGGCCAGGATATCCGAGGGTAATTTTTTTTTGTAAAAAACTCAGTTTCTTAGCCTGAGACAGTGAGGCCTTGAGTCCGGCGATATTCAACGTCCCTAAAGTGAAGGTTTCCCCCATCACACCTTAGGTGCGAGGGGGTGGGCACCCAGGCCCACTAGCCTCCTCTAGATCCCCATGGACCTTCATGGCAGCATGGATGTTTGCAGCAACACTATTGATAGTTTTGTTGTTTTTGCAGAAAGGTTTTCGTTGGCTTTTGCCTTTGCTTTTTGTTTCCCCGATGTCAAACAAATTTTTTGCGGTGCGGATGAGTTTGGTGCACCATTGAGAGGGTTGAAAAAAAAT
The DNA here is from genome assembly GCA_022478985.1 of Massospora cicadina. NCBI lineage: Eukaryota > Fungi > Entomophthoromycota > Entomophthoromycetes > Entomophthorales > Entomophthoraceae > Massospora > Massospora cicadina. The sequence continues at coordinate 24,315 of JAKSZP010012239.1, forward strand.
TTCAGGTAGGTTGGAGACCAAGTCAGTTTTGACCAGAGCTTGGTTGCAAAGATTGGGTGAATTTATGTCGCCCATCGGATCCTTAGATTGGGTGGCCCAATTGGCATGGGCTTCCCAATCTGATTGGTTGATGGATTCCTGAGTTGCTTCCGCTGCAAAGGTTTCAATGTCCTCCTGGCGTTGGGAGTGTGGGATAGTGGTGGTTACTTTTGCCGCTTCCTTGGCCGCGGCCCTGCGGGCTGCTTGGCCTTCTTCCGCTCTTGTGGGGAATTAGGTTTTACCAGTAGGTAGCATCCTTGTGCTCCCCATGGGAAAGCCTCTTTGGTTCTTGCGGTTGGTTCATAGTGCACCTCTCCGTTGGCCATGGCCGCTGATGGGTGCTCTTGGAATGTGATTTCCTCCTTGGAGGGGCATGCATGTGCCTTATGGCTGAACGCGTCACAGTGGGTGCAGATGGGGGGCGCGCTGTCTACGGTTACCCGGAAAGGGTGGGTGGTATGCCCTTCAATATTGATATATGTGGAGTGTGGGATCTGGGTTAGGTCCTTCATGATCTCCTTGGTTGGGGTCAGAACTTCAATGGCTTTGCCGGTGCACAGGTGTGGCATCAGTGTAAAGCATTGCATCTTGAAAGATTGTATTTCGCCATAAACGGTGAGACCATCTTTCAGGTTTCGCTCCAAAATGGCACGTTTTACCATAGTAGGTAAAAAGTCAAACGTGAGGAAAATTTGGTTGGATTTTTTCCATCTGGTGCATTTGGTTTTGATGACCTATTGCCCTTCGGGGAGGTTGATCACTACGCGCACCACAGCAGCTTTGTCTGCTGCCTCCTTGTTTTCAAAACTGAGGTCCAGCCAACCGCATGACATGGAGTGAGGTGCGACTTACACCGCGGTCAGTAAAAAAGTGTGAACATCCCCACAAAATTTTTCTCATAGAGCTGTTTGTTGGATGTCCAGAAACACATGGACTCCGTATTCCACCAATGAGAGTGGTTGGGAGTGCGGTGTGTTGATGTACTGGTTACATCGCGCTTACCAAGCTAGGATTTCTGGGGAAATAGTGACTGCCAGTTTTTTTTAATTTTTTTATTCCACCAGTTTCTCCAGGCGTTTTCAAACGTTTGAGGCCGCAGGCCTAACACCTGCTCCTCTTACCTTACTTGCCCAACTGCTCCCTGACATGGGCGCAGATTAATCTCCTCTGTGAGATTATCAAACTAGAAATAGACTTGAATTGAATAATTTGCAAAAAGTGATTGCAGAGAAAAAAAGTTTTTTAAGTAGTTTAAATAATAAACTGCTACAATTTAAAAGGGTTCTCTTTTTGACCTCCCTTTAACTTAATAAAAACCTTATAAAATCCAACATCCTAGTAAAGTTAAAGTTCTTATTTAATTTAAGTGGTGTAAAAATCCCTAAACATCTGTTCCAACAGCTGAGAGGTACAAGTATCATGTCACTGCTGTATTGTTAGAATCCAGTGCTAAAAAGCACCGGCGAGCATATTAAAAGCCAGGATTTCAACAATCCCCAACACTCTATACCAGATGCACTGTTGGCCTTGCCTCATTCCTTAGTGCCCCCATCTCAACCATAAAGTTGTGCTGGTGAATATAGCAACCCAGTACCCCAAGTTGGCTCTTCCTAAGAAGCTTTTAGTCTAGCGCCTCTAGCATATCAAAGTCTTTTCAATGATTCAATCCTTTAAAATTTATATAAACTTAATTGATTTAGAATGTGCAATACTTTCTGAATATGTTTAAGATGTGTATATATGGTTCTGAAAGTTTCTTCAAGGCTACCACTACATAAACTGCTTGGATGACAAAGCCTTGACTTAATCATGCCTTACTTGTATAAAGATAATTGTAGTTTGGCAGATGTTGAAAGTGCCATATTAAGAGAATCTAGTAATCTTGACAAATGACCACTTGTAAGGCCAAGTTCATGAATATCTAATTTTAAGAAGATAAAGACCATTTCTTAGTTTGCTGATCAATTCTACCATGATGCTTAGTTGTTAAAAGGGGCAAAAGCGATTGTCAATTTTGATAAAAAGATTGCCCTCTAGAATGCTACTAAAGAATACCCTTTGTATCATTTTTCACTAATACTGGCGAAGGTCAAGGAGTTAAACGCCCCCTATATATTTGAATATCTATGTCAATGTGAAGTCACCTTTTGGCCTCCTAATTTCAAAGCTTAAAAGTTTATATAATCAACAATCAGGTAACACTAAGGTATAACATGAGTTAGTTATCATTAATGCAGGATCTGTGACCTTGATGCAAAGCTAACAAAATGACTTATTGGATTTGAAACTCCAATAGCCACTATACAGCAACCTTTCCAAAGAAGCGGACTGGCTTAAACTATGTGGATTCCCCAATGGATAATGTTGATCAGGTAAAAGAGGGAGCTAGATGAAGTTAGCTGGGCCTCCTAGTGGCGCAACTGGGGAAAGCCCATGGAAACATGGGTGAGTAGCTAACACTAGAACCTAGAGAGTTGCACTGGTCAGGTCATGTAGTGTTATGAAAAGGGTGCGGGATGGTAGTGATGACTGTGCCGACCTGTTCTTAAGGGTGTCTACTTCTCCCTGAGGGGAGAATACATTCAGGAAGGGGGAGTAAGAGTCTTGCAATGGATCCTGTTTAACTTCTTTCCCATGAGCGGGGGTTGCGCGGGTGAGACCTCAGGATAAGGGAGGGGCAATCCTGGTTGGCTGCACTTCAGTGCACCTGCATACATCGAATGTCACAGTTTTCTAGTTAAACTGAAGCTTGGCTAGCTGCCAGTCAGCTGACATGAGCTAGCTGATGGAAAACTTGATAATTTAAGAAAAGTAATAATGACCCAAAAGGACTCCAAGGCTTCCTGGACAAAAAGGGCGAGAGAACATAACTCCACGAAGAGGCAGGTGGCAAGGGGAAGGGCCTCAGCTTCTCCACCCTCAGAGGCCTTAAGCTTGGGGTTATTTGGTCTTGTATCCTGTAAAGGAGATTAGAGGCATATTGCCTATCCTGGCTGGTGCAGACGGTCTTCCAATTACTTAGACAGGGCGGGCATATTTCATTTTAGGGGTAGTGTGAGCCACACCCATTTGTGGTTGGGTCCACATTTTGGTGATGCTCAAATTTGCGCAGCCCTAGGTGGTGGGGGAATACCCCAAGCCTTCATCCTGCAAAGTTGCCTGCACTAGGAGTCCTTAGGGGTTTTTAGATCTCAAATTATCAGGTAAAAGTCAGCTGGCAATAGAGGAGGAATACTATATTGCTAAGCAACTGATATTTCAATCCATAAACATAAAGAAACTACCAAAAGCTCACTCTTTTTCTTGATATAAAGCTCTCATAATCAGATCATAGCAATAACTTAAAGACAGCGTGCTGCTCTGAAAAACAAAGGCTGAAAAATTATCTCTAAACACTACAATACACAACTCATGGAGAAATCGTGTTTTGGGGAAGTTGAGGAATCTACTGAGCTGCCTCCCTTATAAGATGTTAAGGTGAGCTTGCCTAGAGACATTTCACTCATTTCCCAGATATTGGCGAAAAGCAAGACCGTGATTGACCAAGTGTATGCTCCTGCAATACTTTCATTAAACTCAAATTCAAAATTATTTCTATTATTTCAATTATATAAGATACTTGTAATAAGAATCAAGTATGAGCAATGGTGGATAGTGGAGCATCAGTAAGTGTAATCTCAAGTCATTTTGCTAAGAAACTGAAGATTTCTATGGACATAGCCCATTAACAACAGTATGGATCTAAAAACCTGAGAGCACTATTAGTAATGTAGCTTAAAGTTCTTTACTGTCAGACATTTACCCCTCTCAGCTACAAGATAAGAATGTTGTGGATCAAAATCAGCTGAAAAGTTAAAATTTCAGGCATAAGTCCAAAACATTGATACAATCAATTTAAAAAATAAACATATTGGCCTAAAGACCCTATCTGATCCTTGGTGGAATATACAAATCAGGGAGACACAATTTCAAATACTCCATGGGCAATACAGACAAGATCGAGCAGTCAGATTACTCTAACCACGTGGCAGAACCTGTGATGTTCATCAGATGGTACTCCCCCACCTGAAATCAGTTCCACAAAAGCACCAATGCGGGAACCAACCCTTTTTATAGGCGTGGCAGGAGTCCCCCAAGGTGCAATATTTTAGCTAATGGAGATTGTATATAATATAAATTAAATCTATACCCCATGAGTAAATATTGCCTACCACTAATCCCCTCATCCGTCAAATAGCTAAATTGAAGCAAAGTTTTCTGAGCTTCAATAGGCTGAACTTAAATAATCCTTATTTGGATGATAAAAAGCCATCCTGAACTTACCAATGAATTTCCTTTAACCATCAATACCATTTTAATATACTGAATGGTTGGATATTGAGAGGGTTCATTTTTCTTATCCCCCATGGAACTAAACAAACATTTTATATTTATTCAAGGCAAGCCAACCAGGGAACGGAAATCACCAAAGCTTAAACTAGACTAAAAACTAACGTAACTACTTGGTTCAAACAAAACGCCCTAATGAGTGGATTTAGTGAAATGCTTCAAAAACCAACCAACCAAGTGGGCAGCGGAAACTACATATCCCTCCATGGTGAAAGGGGAGGGGAGGTCAGGGGGCTCATCTTCAGCAGCAGCTTCTTCCTCCCATAGTAGGGTGCGTGTCACGGCAGACAGTAATGGCGTTGGGGCATCTGCAGCATGGGGTTTGATATCTCTAATAATTGGGATTTCATGGAAATTGCCAGCTAGGTTTATGGCACTGAGATATTTGGTTAAAGCTTTTTTAGCTTTGATGTGGGCGTCTGGGAGTTTAACAAATGTGGCAATGTTGGTTCAGGTTATTTTTTCTTTTGGATTCCGTGCTATAGTTGCCACGTTCTTGATAGCATCATTTACATTTTTGTGTAGCTGGTTCACTGTGATTTTAATTTTTGGGGTTAAGGTTGCGGTGATAACAGGAGGTGGAATTCATCCTTTAAGTATTACTACTGATTTAGCGACAGCTTTACGCAGGAGATGACAATCTGGTGTTGTAGCTGCTTTGACTGCAAGCTGGAGATCACTGTGAAATGATTTAGCGTTTGACTGTGGGGTATATAGTTGAGGATGGTATCTGGTGTCCCATTATGCATTAATGAACCGCTCAATTTGCAGAGATGGTTCTTCAATGAACTTACCTGATTCGTCAATTTCAGCCAATAATTACCATGGGTTTTGGTTGAAACTGATTGGGAATCAGCGTACAGTTGAGGTTTGGTTGATTCATTTGAGGAAGCATGTGATCAAACTGGAATCCAATCTGATGCTTAATTGTTGGAATTACATATGGCATTGGGGTGAGGAGGAGGCTGATTGGTGGCTGCAGGTGCAGTTGCAGCAACGGGCTTTGGGGGTGGGGGAGGTAGGATTGTGCCCCATATCAGAAATTGTACAGGGTGGGCAGCGGATTGGAAGTCAGCAGATGAGTCATTTGATCCACTGGAAGTGGTTGATGAGGGGCACTTGCATTTTGAGTGATCTAACTTGAAACATGACAGATCATCTGCCCACCCTCGACGTGGTACCAGAAACAGATGGTCAGGTGCTGAGGGAATAATAATATGCATGGTGGAATTGACACCGCAATTATATTAAATTCAGGGCTGATTGTGGCATATGCCCGAGGCCCAGAGAGTAGTGTGGCCCCATTTGGGACCACAAATTGTAAGATGGGGTTGGACCCATAGGCTGCCAAAATGTCCATCAGTTCCTGGTGGAGCACTTTAGGGGGAGGTGGGTTGGCAAGCCAGCAAATTGAACCACCAAGGTGGTGTCCACTGGGAGCTGAGTCTAAGTTGTGGGGAGAGTGGTGCCCTGGAATACCAGGGGCACAGTTGCTGCAGTGGCAGCGTTGGCTTTGCAGGTGAAGCTGAGGTCAAAATACTCCTTGTAGGGGCGGAAATCTATAAAACCGGCGGGTGTCATCACCATCTGTGCCATTTCAATAATGGCTTGGTCATGGTATGGGAATAGTTTCCCATATCTGGCCCTTAGACCATAGCACATGTTGCTCCGGGGGAGCACTAGGGGGCAGCGAGGTACTGCTTGGGTATGAGCAAGGTGGGTGTTGAGGTCCTTGGGTGGAACAAATTGACTCATGGGTTTGGAGTGACTGGGTGAACCAGTCCTAGCGCGTTTTCCTGCTGGATGGAAAATGGCGGGGGAGTTTTGACACTGCCCCACGCTGGAGCAGCCAGCGGAGAATCCAAGGACATCAGAGCAAAACTACTATGGGAGAATTTGATTTGCTTTATTAATTTGTGTAATTTTGCTCTGAAAGTTATGCCAAGCAGAAAGAGAGTTTTAACAAAACACTTAAAAAACACTAACTTTTTAAGTTTTTGAAGCTTAGTATTTTTATTATATTAGTGTTATAAATCCCCAATTGTTGGATTTTGGTAAACCAAGCACCCAGCTAGCATCTTACAAGCCCAAAATCCAACATTTACCAATTGGATTTGGCTCCCTAAAAGTAAGTTTTTCAGATAATGTATTTCCTAGCTACAAAGACAAACATTCAATTAGTACCAGATTCCTTAATTTTTATGGAGCTGTCCTTAACTACAAAGACAATGTTTAAAGATCCTTGCCAATTGCTGCATCTACACTAATCATTGGAAAGGAGTTCCATCTATTAACTGCAAACGTTTTTATTTTGTAACTTACACTGATAGGGTACTTCCCATATGTTACAATAAAGTTGGAACCATATTTGGGCCCCTCTAACTGATATAGATAAAATCAGGGTACATTAATATGAGTATGAAATAGTCTCAAGTTACTCCCAGGAGAACAGCGGGTTGTCAGCACTGGGTTGTCCCTGAACCTACTAGAAGAATTGTTGGGAGAGATCTACTCCCCATAGATAGATCTTGGATTGAACCAAATGCCACTCCAGGATTAATCATTTCTTGGCATTTAAAGATCTGCGTTCTTCTGGCCAACTTAACCGCTTTAATATTGCAATAAAAAAAATCAGAAGATTTCCTGCATCCAAATTGTACACTGATACAAAATTCAGTCTTTAAAATGTTTTTGAGACTTTATTGGAGTTTGAGTTTCCAGCTGCAGTGAAAAAGTTTGTTAAGTAATTTACTGAAAAGTTTTAAAAGGGCTATTAGAAGAGAAAAAGTCAAGCCTTGGAGATGCTACAAAATATGCTTGGATTTTTTCCAATAGTAACTTTGACTTAAAGTGTTCTAAAGGGATTCAACAGCATATATAAAACAGTGATTCAGGCCTATATATTCTAGTCCTATTTGATGAAGTAGAGCGAGCATTAAGGTTGTGCATAAAGAGATTGATCAGCTTTTGCAACAAGGCAGTACTGTCCCCTCCTGTAGTCCATGGTCCAGCCTTGTGCTTATCATTAAGAAAGATGGCTAAAACTTGGTGGTGGTTTATTATTCTTATTATGTAATATCGCTCAGAAACTGTTACCCTTTTCCTTATATAGACGATGCTTAGATGATTTGGGGGTGCTAAATATTTCATTGCACTAAAACTTTTAAGTGGTTATTGACAGATTGACCTTCTTAAAGAGAAACAAGAGAAATGTGTAATCATCAACCCCAAGGACTATACCATCTAACCCCTATGCCCCAGGGTCTTTACAACACGCCTGATAACTTATAGCGAGCAATGGGCTCTATTCTAGGTAACTCAAAGTGAAGTTGAATATATCTTGATGATAAAAATGTGTTTTTGCGTACTTTAACCCAACATCTGTCCCACTTAGAGAAAGTGTTACATAAGATAGCTAAGGATCAGTTGAAAGTTAAAACTAATGTTATAAATTGGTCTGATTAACCATTCAATTTTATTTGGGTCTTTATTTTAGATGAAGGTTTCGACTCTTCTGCTTTTAGCATCATCAATCTGTTAAATTATTTTTGATGGATTGCTTTACCTCCAATGTCAATCCACTGGATTAAGTTATTGCAGATTACTTGCCCCTGCAACAACGTTTTTTATATCTAACTATTATTTAATAGGATTAAATCACTATCTGTTGCTTTGGGCTATGCTGAGGATATCTACTGAGGTTTAGTACCTTCCCACTCGCTGGCAATATTCCCTAAATTACTTAATACTGGTTTACTTGGACCTATGTCATTATACATCAAATTCCTTTTCTATTTATTATATTTTCCCTACTCCCTGATCGGCATAGAAATATTGGTTCAGGTTTTTGTTAAAAATCCAAGCCAATCGTTTCTACCATTTTCCAGAATAACTATACACTACCTAGTACTCAACTGTGTAGTTTATTATGCTGAGAATGGATATATGAAGGGATCTTTTTCTCATTTAGCTTTTAAAAAGTACTAGTATAAACCTTGACAAAAATTACTTTATCATCTTATTTAGGTCATTTTCTTCATACAGGTCTTTATATTTTATTTTAAAAAGTTCTGACCTGTGAGGATGTAGTTGTCACCAGAGCGCCAATTACAACACCAAGAAGATGCCAATTTTTCAGAACAAATGGGGTACTTAGGCCACACTGTTGACATACAAGGATATGACCAAGATCCCAAAAGCTTAACACCATTAATATCATGTAAGGTTCTGAAAATAAACAGAATGTAAATGTATTAATAAGGATGGTAGGGTATGGCTACTTCATTAGAGGGTATAATCAGTTAGCTAAACTATTGTTTCATATTGTTATGGAGTGTATTGGCTTTTTAATGGTCTTCAGAGTGAAAAAATGCTTTTACCAAGTTATGTGCTACCTTAACTCAAGCGCCCATAATTTCTCTACCCTGACTTTGAATGACCACTTGTTCTAACTGACACCTCAAAAACGGACATTGGAGCGGTATTTTCCCAATGCAGTGTTCATGGGAAGGAACACTTGCTCACTTTCTGTAAACGTACCCTAATTAAACCTGAGAGGATCTATATGTCAACGGAATGTATATGTTAGGATGTCATCTTTACTTACAAACAATTTCATGTCTACCTTCACAAAAACAAGTTTCAGGGTGCCACTAATCACAATTTGCTATGATGGCTTTACAATCTTAAGAGGCTGATGGGTAGTTCGTAATATGGGTTCTAAGCTTCAGGCTAATGACTGTAAAGTCAAACATTGCTCTGTGTCATCCCAGCAGAATGCAGATGATCTCTAGATTGCTATCATTTTAGCGTTTTACCCTTTTGCTGACTAGCTATCTGAAAAAATGAAGGCTCACCAATATTAAGATAAGCATCCTATCATTTGGAGAACTCTAGATCAATTACTTTAGAACACTGTCCCTGAATTAGTATACTTTATAAAATTGAAAGGGATGGCCAAAAACGCGTATATCCTAATCCGTCTAAATGGCATATATTAATCATGCAAGCCTATAAAATAGTTGGCCATAGTGGGCTTACCAAGATTTTAAAGCATATACAACAGAGTTACTACTGGGAATCTACGGGATTTGTTATGTAGGACATCTTACTTTGTCAAGAATGTCAACACTAACAGCCCTTTAAAGCCACCACTACCTATCAGCTCATTGATACTAAATAATATTATAATACTATCTCTATCAATACTATAATACCTTGCCCATCAGCAACTTTAACATTCAATGCAACATTAGAGATATTGACTACCTGACTAAGTGGGTCAAAGCAAACCCACTTGCAATAATGGTGTGGTAACTACTGCTAAGTTTATCATGGAAAACATCATACATCGACACAGGTGCCCCTAAGTTATACTGACTGGTAACACTACCAACTTTACTTCCTAAATAATCCACAAGCACAATAAACTCATGGGAATATAAAGAGTTCTGATGCTCCATATCACCCTGAGGCTAACAGTAATTTAGAAAAGCATATGGGACCTTGAGACAAATACTATACAGATGTGCCTCTGCTTCCTTTCATAATGACCAATCACATTGAGGTCACCATTTGTGCATATAAAATCAGATAATATGCTCCACGGGGCTTTCGCCTTCCAACTAATCTATGGCTGACAACCAGCCTTGCTAACCCTACTGATTTATAGAATATAAAGATGGAGTTCAACCTGGGAGAGTATTTTAGTTAAATAGTTAAGGCACTAATAAAATTCAAAATGAAGCCTATGTATTGGATTTGAGTCTCAAGATCAATCAAAAAGTTTAATACGTTTACCAAGGTACATTGCATCAGTTCAAAGAGGGTGGTCGTGTATCATACTACAATAAATATGTAGTTTACCAAACACAAATTGGCTTTCTTGTGAAAAGGACTCAATGAAAATTTAGAATTATCCTCTTTTAACATTTAAACCATCAAACACTTGTCCAATTGGAGGATTATTAACAGTGTTCATGCAAACTTTTTATCCCTAACATTATTGTCACCCCTCCATAAGTGAGTTACCCAAAGTATGAGTTATGTCAAGGGGCAATGTTAGGATTTTTGCCACCTTTTCAGCCTCCTATATTACCCGTGGATTGCTAGGGGATGATTCCCAAGGGCAAGTGAATTGGATATCAGTTGACCCTAATTTCGGGTTTATAATGTTTGGGGGATTTTTTGTAAATTGTCAAGGTTAGATCCTTTGAAGATCAATCAAGGTGAATGCTTAAGATCTTGTCATGCAGAGTTGCCAACAAAATAGGGGCATCTGATAGTTGATCAATGATTAATTACATGGTGTATTGATTGGAATCAGTTGGGTTTCATCACTGACTAATTGGGAATTTAATGAGAAAGTTGTAAGGCGAGTGATGCCACCTGCAACTAGCAAATTGGTCAGTTGGTTTGTGATATGCCTTAATGGGTAACAAGTCCCATTACCTAAGCAGGTCACTCACCAAATATGTTGGTTTGATGGGATTGAGTAGAAACGTTAGAGACACATTTTCTGACTCTTTTAATTTTTTAGTCTCAAGGATGTCCAATGAAGGAATCCTAGCAAGGATGGGGAAGACCATCGCTGATGAGACAATGAAGGGTAATTCGATGGCAATGGCTGCCGTTTCATCAAAGAGGTGTCAACTGAGGGTTAGACAGCCGAATTCCCTACTATATATTCCCTATAATTTACTTATAAAAAAAGAGAAGTTAATTAGCATAATTACTTGTTGGTTTTAGTTCTATTCATCTTTAGGAAATAATTGCTTGTGTGCTTTAATTGGGGACTCTTTAGTAGATAAAGACTAAGGATAAGGATCCTGAGAAGAGAAGATGAGCTGAGATGGGAATTGCTGTAGACTCCGTGTGACAAGATGAAAGGCTGAAAACTTAGGAATTTGAGAGTAGTTCAAGTTAGGTGGATAAGGAAAGAAGTCCCTACAGTTGACATCAAGAGTATTTAGAGGAGAAGTACCAGTCTAGTGTTGGACCATGATGGGTTATCTATTTAACTATAGGTAAAAGTCTTTGTACTATTATTAATCAACTATCTACTACTATCAGACAACACAAATTATGCACATATCAAACCTGTGCATTTAACTTTTAAGGAACTATCAGCCTTTAATGATCATTAAAATTCCCCTAAATTTTAACAATTGATGCTCACTACATGGAGTAGTTGTGTAGGATACACCAGTACAAGATGTCATACAAGGATGAGTTAAGAAAACTCTAAACAGAGTTGGTGACTATCAACAAGAACGCCTTGAATTCTGTTAATCACAGAGAATTTGCTGCCTTGTAGAGAGAGTTACCAAGATAGAGGAAGGAGTCAAAAATATCTCCAATTTTGTCAATTATTTTCTTGAGAAAGTAACGTCATTAAAGAAGAAGAAAGGAGATCTAGTTTGAGAAGCTTTATTCTTTAAAACTAAACATGAAGCGGATAACATTTGGTTGCATTCATTCAGCGCAGACATATAACGTCTAATGAAGCAAGTCAAAGAGTTGAAGACCAATAGATGTGAATGTGAGCCCTATGCGGCGACTGACGCCAAAGAAAGGACACCAAGAACACCATTTGGGAAATCAACTATTCCACAAAATATGCTGATCGCATTTACAGCCATTTTGGAGTTAACTCCCTATAACTCTTCAAGTCAGTCAAGTAGACAAACCAATAGTGGTGACTAGAGAAACTTTGGAGGAATTTAGAGCTATGCTAAAATTACCCACATTACATTGGGATAACGCCCCTGCGTTCATTCCAACTGTTTAACATGACAATTTTCAGGTATGATAATCATCAAAAAACTTTGACAGTGATGAAATGTTTGGATACTGGCTGTCAGAACTAGTGTTACCCCATCTAGAGGGGGACATCTGGTCATACTTGGAGGCCAAGGCGGCCATAATAAAAGAATTTGGAAGTCCCATGCATATGTCAAAGCACAAACAGGAATTTATGGGAATCCAATTCAAGAAGGATGAGTTCTTAGTGAGTTTCGCCGATTGCTTCTACCAAGAATCACAGATTTTTGTTGGAGCAAAAGTACTGGATGATTTTGAAACATGGATTTCGTTATTAGTGGCTCTTCAGCTCTATTATGACTTACAATGAATGATGTCTTCCATGTCCACAACTGAGATTACCACCTCGCAGATGGTGGATCATTTGAAGATAGAAGGAGAACATTTGATGCCCCTAATAGAAGCTTCAAACCAAGTCCAGTGCAAAATTTGAATCCTACGAAGAGTACTGAGAGCGCTAAGGAGTCAAAAATGAACCTATGCCAGGAAAGAAGCCTGAGGAGTTCAAGCAGAAAGTTAAGAAAACAAATGCTGTTTTCAGTGCGGTGGAAAGGGACATTTCGCTGTTCAAAGCAAGAAGCCAAAGGAACAGATTAACATGGTCCAGGAAAAAGAGGCAAACCCTGCACAGAAGTCATGAAAAGGGCCTACGGCCTAGATGTTTAACAGTCTAGAGCTGAATATAAACCCGCTACCCCCAATATCTTTCATAAAGAAATTGACATTAATGATCTATTTTTCGATGATGATGCATAGGATCAACTTAATCAAGTGGTCAATTTGGATGTTAACACAGTAACCAGATCCTGAGTGGGGTGGATCCACCCCAAAATAAGGAAGTTGCTTGGACATATGAACAACTAGCAGACAAGATTTAAGCTGCGGAGAATCTTTAAGAATTGACCAAGGTCAAATTAGATGAGGCAAACCTGTCTATCCCCCTTATCACGATTAGGGAATCATTTTTGATCTATTGGTGCAGTTTATTCACACCCTTGATTTGATAAATAACGCCACTATACACTTAATAAATAGGATTTTAAAATACTCCAAGTGTACATATATTGATATACTGGTTAATTGATTACAGGTGCGGGCAATAATTGACAGTGGAGCACCTATCAACTTTGTCTCAACCAAGCTGGTGAAAAATGAGAATCTCTCCTGATTTGGAAAATAGGAAAGAATATGGGACCTTAGGATAAATACAACCATCTCCTGTGAAGCGTATAGTGCTTTTTCACTCTAATTTGGATCTTTAGTGGTATCCTACCCAGAAATAGTTTTGGCCAACCAAAACTTTCATATTCTGTTTGGTACAGAGTCTCTACAAAAGTATAGAGTTTTTTTTGAAGGTAATATGTTGACCATATTGGATCAGACGTTACCACTAGTTTATAAAAAAGATGGGGAAGCTCCATTGGCTAGGAGGAATAATTTCATTAATCTAATCTACAATGACGGCATTGTCACAAATCTTTACCAATTGGTTGGGTGAAAACGAAGAGAAATGCCAATGGAAATCCTGGAAAATTGAGGAATTCCGTTGAGGATCAAGAATTCAAGATTTATACTACTGGGATTAAAGATCATAGATAACACATGATTGAAATTGGAGATACCCAAGATACTGTAAAGAGAAATTTAGAAGCCCCTGGAAGAAGTCCAGAGTAGAGCTTTGGGTGGCTCCTGGAATAATTATGCTGGCCATGGAGTAAATAGAGTTCTCCTGGCAAATTTGAGTGAAACCCCAATGAAGATCAAGAAAAACCAGATCATCACGTTTGTTCATCTAATCCTGACACCGGAATTGAGAAAATTCCATAATTTTGGGACCCTAAATGAGATGGGATTACTAGCAGGGGTGACTGAGAGCATCAATCTATTGGTTGATTTAGAGCAACTCACTGATCTGACGGACAGACAGCAGGAAGAAATGCTCAAATTATTTGACAAATATTGGGAAGTATTTTCCCAGGATGACTAAAATTTGGGATGTGTGAGGAATGTCATCCACAAAGTTGACACCGGGGAAAATTTGCTGATAAGGATGAGACTGATATGATGGTCAAAGGCAGATAAAGTGTCGGTGGAAGAAAAGATCAGCAAACTAATAAATTATGGGCTTTTAGTTCTGTCAGTGAGTCCCTGGGAAAGCCCTATCCTGATTGTGAAGAAGAAGGATGGCTCTAATTGGGTGTTGATAAATTATCTGAAGATGAATAAGATAACAAAGAAGAAGTTGTATCCACTATTACAAATTGATAATGCATTAGATCAGCTGGGAGAAGCGAAGCATTTATCCATGATGGATCTTATATTGGGATATTGGCGATCGATTTGCAAATGGAAGATTAGAAGAAATGCACAAAAATCACCGCTCAGGAGCTGTATCAACTGATGAGGATGCCCCAAGGTCTAAGTAATGCGCCTGAGACGTTCCAGAGGGCCATGGACGCCATCTTAAATGAACTGAAGTTCTAATGCATCATGATATACTTGTACAATATAAATGTGTTCAGTAGGACATTTACTGACCATTTACACCACTTGGAAGAAGTCATCAGGAGACTGTCCTTGGCTAACCTGGAGATCAAGCTGAGGAAGTGCCACTTCTTCAAGAAAGAGTTGGAATATCTGGGATTCGTAATCAACTTTAGTGGATTGCAGCCGCAAGCCCAGAAAATTGAGGTCATAGAGCAAATGGTCATTCTGAGTAGAGTCTGAGATATCCAAGTGTCCTTGGAATGGTCATATACTACTGAAGATTCATATGTGATTTCACGAGAATTGCTAAGCCCCTCTTTCATTTGCTGAAGGATCCAAAAAAGGATCACTTTGGAGTGAAGAGGCCCAGGGTTAATTCTATGAGTTACGACATTATCTGATAGACTCTCTAATATTAAAATATCCAAATTTCTAATTGAGAATTTAGGGGGTGGAAGGTGAGTCGGTAAGGGTGTATGGCTACCAACCTGAAGGTTGCGGGTTCAATTCCTGCCCTTTGCACATTGATTGGGGTGCCAGCCAAAGGAAGCTATTGGTGGTTAGTAGGTATAATAACACAAAAACCTTACCCATGAAGTAACCAGAAAAATCTGAGTCCCAATCTGGAGGTGAAAAAAAACTTTCTATGACAGAGTTGACCCTGCTCAGGTTTTATGTCAATACTTTCTTTCTCCATTTTTGGTAATGTCCGTCCCCTGGTCAGCTTGCCTCAAATAAATAAAATAATTGAGAATTTATTATCCAAAACAATGCTTTGTTATTGGCGATTGGCGCCATCCTGAGTCAAATAGATGAAATTGGGGACAAACATCAGTAGCATATGTGATCTAGACACTATCAGCAGCTGAAAGGAATGACACCTTTAATGAGTTTGAATGCCTTGCATTAATTTACACATGTAAACAGTTTCAGGTGTATATTCATGGAATGAACTTTAAAGTGGTGATGGACCACTCCTTGCTGAGTTGGCTGCATAATTTATGAGAACCAGAAGGACAACTGGCCCGATGGGAATTGAGGCTGCAGGCTTATAGTTATATGATATTCCACTAAGCGGGAGCTTCTCATCAGAATGCAGATGGCTTATCAAGGTTACCAATGGTCCACGTGGTATACCAGCAAGCGGATGAGCTATTCCAGAGAATGGTCAAAGGAGAAATTGGGAGCAAGCCCCAAGAAATCCAAGGTGCACTTTGGAAAGCAATGGAAACCACCAATACTAGGGACAACAAGTTTTCAAGACAATCAATGGAAAACGATTACTATTCCTAAGAACATCAAAACAAGTGGCAATTGTTCAATTTGTGCATATGGTTGTGGGGCATGGAGGCCTGAGGAAGACAAACGACCACATTTTCCAGTACTCTTATTAAAGGTCTATCAACTGATGTAGCAGATTATCTGGCTTGCTGTGTGTAGTGCCAGTTGCACAAGCCTCACAAGAACATATCTGGATAGCAACTGTTCTGCCCTGGATTTTCCTGGAATATAGTGTCCATTGAGTGATGGGACTATTAACCAAGAGTACAAGGGGAGTCAAATACATCATAGTTGCAATATACCATCTGCCTAGATGGGTCTAGATGAAGGCCTTGGTGAAAGTGGATACTACAAGCACTGCAAAGTTTATCCTGGATCAAGTTGTATACTTCCATGGTTGTCCACAAGTCTTAATGAGCAACAATGGAACAAATTTCACATCACTCGTGATCCCAAGGTTGAATGAGATAATGGGAATCTGAGGAGTCAAATCAGTACTTTACCATCAGGAGACAAACAGACTGGTAGAACGTGTCAATGGAATGCTGGCCGTGATGCTGAGGAAGCTAGTCACAGGGAGGACTTCTTCATGGGGAACGTACCTCATTTTGGTGATGTTTGTATATAATATAAGTTACCATATGGCAATGGAAAAAATGCTGCTCGAATTATTGTACGGAAGTAAGGCTGCATTACCATCAATTCTATATTCAGTGGCTAAACCAACATTATGGATGAGTGCCGAGCAGTACCTGATCTGATTGTCATATATCCTGATCAAGATGCAATCTCAAGCATTTGATGCGACCTTGAAGATGAGAATCACTGAAAAAATGACAGACAATAAGAAAAAACTGGCATATCAGAATACCAAGTAGGCGAAAATGTTGCCTATTGTGATATGCATGGTTTTGGAAGATAGAAACAAGCTAGATGCATTGTGGTCAGGTCCGTTTGGGATTATTGCCAAGATGTCAATGGATGCCTATTACATCAAGAACCTCTTGGATATGAAGATTGTGAATTGGGTTCATGTTAAATATTTAAACCAGTGTAAAAAAGGAAAAAAATAATAAAAAGAGTGTTCCCAAAGGACCACTGATCCAATGAGATGTTTATGTCCTGATAATTTAGTTAAATCTTAAAAGGGGATCTCTGAACCAAAATAGATGGTTAAGTCTTAAAAAATAAGACCTCTGAACCATAAAAAACTAGTGGTCAAAGTATACCTTAGGAACCAGTTTAAGGAAAAAGGATGGACCGCAGAACAAAATGAAGGTCTTGTCCCATATAAAAAAGAATAAAAATAATAAAAGATGATAAAAATATGGCTGGAAAAACCATTAAAAACACAAAAAAGATATATTTTTATATTTTTATATTTTTATATTTTTATATATTTTTATTGGTTATCCTCAACTCAGAGATGATTCCACCTATGTCACCTTTTGTGGGAGGGAGGATTTATAGAAGTAGGGGTGAATAAATCGTCAAAATCTATGTGAGATCCAACGCTAGCATGGGCTGGACCAACTTGAAGCCAAGTTTGTTGAGCGGAGGCTGATTCCTGCAAGAATTCAATGAGGGGTAGAGAGATAGATATTGGTACTTGCCAAATGCAATACCCCGGATTGGGGAAGGAAGCAACAGAACAAGAAGAGGCAGTCAGCAAATAACCCCAAGTAATCCTGATATGGTACTGGAGCCAGAAGATTAGTCTTGAGTGCTTTCTGATGGGCTTCATCAAGAATATTGGACATATGAGCCAGCATCAAGCAAGGGATAATAGGCAGGGGTTGCCAAATCATGCCTCCAATCAAAGTCATTGGGGGAAGGCACCAATGGGACATGCCAGAAATGAGATAGTTGTGCAGGAAGTGGACGGCATCCTGCAAATGATAATTACGAGATTCTTGAATCCAAAAGCAGAATGAGCAATGGAATCTTGGAGAGGCTGGAAGCTTTGTGGCCCAACTTAAACTAACTTGGCCAGAAAAACAAATGGCATAGGCTGCAACATCTCAATATAGGATATTTTTGAGATTGGAGGGGTTCTGAGATAAGGACCAAGTTTTGGTCACTCAGGTCCTCAATTCTGCATAGGGGAGTTTAATATGTTCATGTTTTTGATGGCTAGTTTGGTTGACAGAACAGATGGTTTATAGAATTAGCTAAATTGGAAAAAGAACTCCAGAAGCAATTCATATCTGGTGAGGAACAATCGATCAATAGTGGAGGGCTTTGCTTCAAGAGGTTTGATGATGATTGTAGGATTATCTGCAAAAGGAGGTGAACCCACAAGAGTATCAATATCTAATTATGTAATCAGCGATAGAGGGATGATTGGTTGCAAGTTGTTTGAGACAATAGCTAATCTGGTTTTGTTGGGATGGATACAGTTTCTGGTAATTCCATGGAAGGACTGGCTACGGTTGCTTGAATAGGAGTATGAGTCCTAGGGGGACCATAGAAATGTTCCTTTGTGAAGATCAACTAATCAATTGAAAGAGCTGAGAATCTTTATCAGACATACTGTCGAGCAGTTACAGGTACCAAGATTCCAAATTTGACATATGAGCTGGATTGGGGAGATTATGACTTTTTTTATAGTTGACATTATTCACTTCAGTATCAATTAAGCTCTATTTTAGAAAAAAAAATTCAAAATTAATGAGATAATCTCTTCAGAAAAGCATTAAGTATGATATGAGCAAAAAGTTATTATGAGAAAATAACAAGAGTGAATATTATTGAGCATTCTTATCTGTGCTGCAAGACAAAATTGATGGCGGTGACCTCCTGTCAAGGACGAGAAGGAAGATCAGTAAATTGAGGACGCCAGACCAAAATCCTGAATATGACAATGGATTATATGCCCTGACCAGGGGGGACTGGTTTTTGGGACTAGTATAATCATGAGTAGATTGATCTTCCCAGCATGACAGAGGGTCATAGGGACTGTGCTTAGAGGAGGCAGTAGAAAGGGTGAAGAGGAAGGTAACCGCATGCCAAAGGTTGTCATGAGCAGCATTGAGTGCAGATTGACTGTGCTCTGCTAGAAACCAAGAAATATTTGACTTGTTGAATGAGGAAATATTCTCCTATCCTGATCCTATCCTTGCTAGAATCTAGGCAATAGAGGGTATGTTTAGTGATTTTTGCCCACCTTTTCAGCCTTCTAGAATACCTGCGGATTGCTAGGGATAATTCCCAATGGCAAGTGAATTGGATATCAGTTGACCCCAATTTTGGGCTAATAATTTTTGGGTGATTTAAGGTAAATTGTCATGGTCAGATTTTTTGGAGATCAATCAAGGTGAAAGCTTAAGATCTTGTCATGCAGAGTTGCCAACAAAATAGGGGCATCTGATAGTTGATCAATGATTAACTATCTGGTGTATCGATTGAGATCAATTGGGTTTCATCCCTGACTGATTGGGAATTTAATGAGCAAGTTGCAAGGCGACTTATGCCACATGCAACTAGAAAATTGGTCAGTTGGTTGGTGATATGCCTTAATGGGTAACAAGTCCCATTACCTAAGCAGGTCACTCACCAAATATGGTTGGTTTGATGGTATTGAGTAGAAACGTTAGGGACACGTTTTCTGAATCTGTCCGTTTTAGGTCTCAAGGATTCCCAACAGAGGAATTTTAACCAGATGGAGAATACCATCGCTGGTGAGATGATGAAGGGAAGTTCAATGGCAACGGGTGCCATTTTATGGCTGAGGTGCCAATTAGGGGTTGGGCGCTGAATTCCCTCTATAAATTTCCCTGATTATTCACATTAACAAAATGTCAATTTTAGCAGAATTTATTGTTTTAGTTATATTCAGCTTCAGCAAATTATTGCTGTGTGCTTTAAATTAGGGATTCTTTTGTAAAATAAAGATTGAGGATCGAGGATCCTTAGAAGAGAAGCTGAATTTAGTTGGGAATTGCTGTAGACTCCGTGTGACAAGATGAAAGGCTGAAAACTTAGGAATTTGAAACTGGATCAAGTTAGGTGGATAAGGGAAGAAGTCCCTACATTTGACATCGAGAGTATTTTGAGGAGTATTACCATTCTAACGTTGGACTATAATGGGTTATCTATCTAACTATGGGTAAAAGTCTATGTGTTATTATCAGTCAACTATCTACTATTATCCAGACAACGCAAATTGTGCACATATTGAACCTGTGTAGTTAACTCTTGAGGAACTACCGGTCTTTAACGATCATCAAAAGCCCTAAAATTTTTACAGGTGAGATGTGTTGTCAAATTATTGACTCAAACGCAAGCAAAATCATACTTTGTCCCTTTCCATTAAGTTTTAAAACAAATGCCTAAAACTAGGTACTGCTTCGTCCTAGAGTCCACCCTTCTCTTTGAGCCCCTAACCCTTCCAGAATTATCATGCGCCTGTCTTAACTCTGATGAGTCGATTCCCTGATGTTAGTGCATTATACTCACTATACCCATTGTAATTGCTGTTGATCAAACCTCCATTGGGGCGTCCTTGTTCCAAAGATGATAACTTTAGTATAAATCTTCCTCTGATTATACAATAAAATATACCTTTTACCCAAATTTTAAAATGTATTTCATATTCACAACCTGAATATATATAGTAGCTTATACTAATTATTATAAGAATCAGATAAAAATAAAACATACAGAGGACATAAGAGCATGAGGATTGAGCGAGTTTTAATAGGTAATTTTTATTTGTGCAGTATTGTGCGTTTCTGCACATTATAATAGACAAAGTTTTAAAAATGAATAGAAGGTCTTTTTGCTTTCTGTAAGCTTGGCAACCTGCATCATCTTCCTTCTAAACCTCTTATGAGTTCTTTGTGCTCAGACAAGCGAAACTCTCATATGTCCTATTTGTTTAGTACTTTAATCAGGTACAGTCTACTTTGGCTTGACGTCATCAGAACATCATTTTCCCAAAGAAGCATAAAAAGTCATTCAATGGACACTTGGGTATGGCGGGATCCACCTGCCACCTATGATCATGGTATTGTGCTTTTCTTTGTAATTTCTTCGTCCCAAAAAAAGGGTCTTGTAATTTTAGCTGCAATTATTTAATAAATGGAGACCCCAACAAATACCGCCCTTGTTTTACAATTAGGCTCTTAAGAAAATGGAAAAGTTTTATAAAGTTCAACCTTTGCTTTCAGGGGAAACCTGTCTGTTAATAAGGGGCTAGCCTCCCTTCATTAAATAATTGTTGAAGTTTATATAGCCATAGTTGTACACATGCAGAAACCCCTATAAATACCGTTTTTAAAAACCTAATCCTCCATTTGAATGGAGCTTTTTCCATTGCCACGCCTTAACTCTTGGGAGAACTCAAGGGTTGACAAAGTTTAGCCCCAAGGGTTTAATTAGTAATTTATCTGATTATCTTTCCATTTTAGAACTTCTTTCCATGGAATTATTAAAACCCTAAGAAGAAGGGACTCTTGTCATAATAGTAATGGACAGTGATGTCCAGCCAGCTATCAGATTGGGATATGGTGCTTTTAAAACCAAAAGCGCCATTTTTAATGAAAGTTACTTATACACCAACGTGCCTTTTATAAGCTCTTATAGGGCTAGGTAAAACAATTTCAGCTTATAATAACGTCCATGAGAATCCTTGGCTAACCCTATTATGTTTTGTTGCACTTAGGATTTGGAGGAAATTTTTTAACTAACCAAGGAAAGATGACCAGGAACGGGCATTACCAAGTATGTGTGGAAAATGAAGATAGATAAAATTGGGCACCCCAGGGTACTCAGGTTACCCCTGTTGCCAGCGGGACTGCCATGTATGGGGGGTTGGTGCGCTACTCTGAGGGGGGTTTTACGCTATGGAGCAGGTGTGAAGGAAGGGGTCTGTGTGGAGGAAGCAAGAGTGGGAACCACGATTCTATGAGCGCCTGTTGCCTTGGCCTCATATATCCATAGAGCTAGGCTTGGAAGTGCTCCAGTAAGTGGACGTGGACCCTGTTGATAACCCCATGTATGGTTGGGATGGTACCCTCGAATGCATCCAAGGCAATGGTGTGTATTGTACACATTGCAATGGGTATCATTAGGGAGTGGAGGGTAGATGGGATTGGTGATTTGATCTGGAGCGCGAGGAGGCTCTTTGATATAGAAAATTCCTGCTCGTTTTGGATCTTAAGCAGGCGCGCGACTTCCTGCCATATGGCTTTGGTTGGGGGCATGTTTCTAGGCGGTGATGTAGGGAGCCCTCCCCTCCACATACTTCGCAGGTTGCATGGAGGGAATTGGAGCAGTCCGCTGTCCTATAGGTTTTTCTCAGACAGCGCCAGGCATTGGCTCTTACCCTCAGCTGTAGGAGTGGGTGGTGCGTCATTCTCCACACTGTCTTCTGTGTGGTTAAATCATAGGGGATGTCCAACGCATCTAGGTATTCAATTCTAGCAATGGTTGGGGTCATAACAAGCATGTCTCTCTGGGGGTGGTTTTCTGAATTTCTTAATTTAAAATGGGGGCTAGGTCGTTCCCTTCCTTGCACAGTGCCAGTGTTCTCTAAGGTCCATCCCATGTGCCAGATGGTTCAGAGGATGCATTTGAAGTGAGGGGGGGTTTCATGTGGGCCCATTGCGGTAGGGTGTTTAGCAAGGTATGATAGTAGTCTGGGTGGGCTATGTGGGTTGGTTAATTTGAGCGCCTGTGCGAAATTAATTCTCGCTGCCCTGTACCAGTGTTGTTGCGGGAGTTCTAGGGCAAGGACTTCCTTTATCCAGGTACCCAGGATGCGGTTGGCGTGGCTCTCAAAATCTATTAGTCCCATGCCTCCGCTTGAGCGTGGGCCAAATACTGTTTTCATCCATATGGGAGGATGGGATCCGGGCCACAGCCACCCTGGATGAGCGCGCGGATTGATGTTATAAAGGTGGATGAGAAGGCGATTTCGTGGGCAGGGTGCCATAGTTATTGGGAGGACGAGTGAGTTAGCAACTACTACTCGCCCAATTAGTCCTGGTAATCTTCCCTTGAGGGAGGCGACGCGGTTGGATACCCGCTGTAGTAGGTTGCTTTCCATTGTCTTATTGGCATATCCCCCTGTTTCCAGCCATATACCAAGGTGGCGGACAGGAGTGGTGGTGGGAGGTGTTGAAAATGGTAAGATGAGTGGGTTTTTCCTTCGTATGGGGGTATGAGGTTCTGGTGTTGTAGCCCAGTTGTTAGTGTACTTGCCTAAGACAATGATTTCTATTTTCCTTTTGTTGAGTGATGCATTGCTCACCATGGAGTATTCCTCTAGGGTGCGTTCCAGCTGTCGGGCATCATTGTTGTTAGCTATACCTGCCATGAAGTCATCCACAAAGGCCAGTATCTTGACTGTTGGCTGGCCTTGTGCAGTTATGCCCAGGAGGCGTGAGTCAGTTATGCGGAGGAGTGGATCAAAACTGAAATTATACAGTAGTGGGCTGAGGGGGTCCCTTGTTTGAGCCCTCTGTGTGGTTTGATCTTGTTAGTTAGTAAGACAGGGCTGCATACAGCCATGGTTGCAGATTCTGTAAGGAGCATCGCCCAGTTTATGAATCTGAGTGGGAGTTTGAAAGCGTGTAGGCATTCCTCCAGGTATGGCCAGCTAACGCGGTCATATGCCTTTTCCTGGTCTAAGAAGACTGGGGCTCCAGTTGCTTTGGACTGACATATGCTTGCAACAGGGTGTATGTTGTTCCAGAAAGAGCGCCCTGGTATAAACCCAAACTGGTTGGGTGATAGGATGTCAGAGGCAATTGCGCTTAATCTGGCTGCTAGAATTTTTGTTAGAATTTTTGTGTCAATATTAGATAGTGCGATTGGACGCCAGTTGGCCAGGTCCAATAAAACCCTTTTTATATAAGGTTATGACATATGATTCATGGCCACCAGGTAAGAGGCGTGTTTCCAGAAAGCACTGGTTCATAGACGCCAATAGGGGGGCAATTTTTTGAAAATACTTTTTGTAATATTTGTAGGGTATCCTATCAGGCCATGGGCATTTCCTATGTGGTGCACCGCGGATTGTATCCCAAAGCTCCTCCCCCTGTAATTAGATTTAGAATATTGTAGTTCAGCGGTGTGCTTTGTATTCCGGCGGTTTGTATAAATTTTGTGGTTTTTTGTGGGTCTGTCAGTGTATCATGGTATAATTTGGTGTAACAGCAGTGTACTTCCGCCTTGACCTCCTCAGGGTCAGTTGCCATGGTGCCGTTGGTCTTGCGTACCTGTGTGCACGTGGGCTGGTTGCCGCGGGAGTGGAATTGGCAGAAGAAATATGTCAAACATGTTTCTCCTTCCTTTATGAACTTACCTTTGTTTGATGCTTTGATTCTGTGTTGGTGCTCGAAGATGAGGGTGTTTAGTAGGGCGGCTATTTCCGCCCATTTGCATCTCCAGTTGGGGCTATAACTGGGTCTCAGAGTGTTATGCTCGAGATGGTCCATTTCCGCCAAGGTACACCTGATTGTGGATGTATTGGCGGTGTACTTACGTGATGTGATATGTTGGGTTTTGTTGATTAGTTCCTTTTTGAAATTTTCCCATGTTGCAATGGGATCTGAAGTGAATGGGGCTAAGAATTCTTGGTTTGTGGCCTCGTGTTCAATCCATTCAGTTATTTTGGGATTATTTTATGTTTTCTGGGTGTAATTTTCTCCAGGGTGACACCTGTGCGTGGGTTCAGGTTGGCAATAACTGCACCAAAACAAGTCGGTGGTCAGAAAAATTGACTTTTTTGTTGTAAATTTGGAAATTTTTGATAATTGGGTTTGTGGAATGAGGATGTGATCAATGCGGCTCATTGATATGAGCGTTCCCTTGCATATGTTGGGCCGTGTCATGGGAAGGAGTGGTGATCAAGGGGGGAGGGCATCCTGTAGGCCAAGGGATGCCTTCATTGTGCGGAATTTGATGTGTTCCAGTGGATATCCCCTGAGGTTCAGCCATTGGTCCATGTCAGGGTTATCCCAGCAGTTAAAGTCACCCAACAGGATGGTATCTGGTGGGAGAATGAGTGTTATAATGGTTTTGAAAAATTGTTTTCTCTCAGCTGCGGTGCATGATGCATAGATGCATGCTATCAAGATTGTTTCCTCTTGGCATGTGATCGTTGCTACTAGGACGTGGCCATGAAGGTATGAAGAGGATTTTGTAATTTTTAACTTTTTGTTATTTTGGATGATCACCCCACAGTGAGATGTTCATATTAATTGTGATGGTGAGATCCTGGCTGACCAGGATCCTTCTTCCCCTTGTAGACAGTGGGTTTCTTGGATAACCAAGATGTCTACAAGGGGTTTTCACAGGAAGTCAAGCTTTTAGGCTTGGGACGTTTGAGCCCTGGCTCCCACAATGTTCAGCATCCCTATTGGTACTGAGGTGCCCGCGGCGCCTCAGGAGTGGTTGGGAGGGCCCTCTGGACCTAACCCACCGCAGCTCATTTTGGCCATGCTCCACATCTGTACTCCAACTCTCTCAGTGACAATGTCAGTTCCCTTGATCTGACTCGATTTTTGTGGAAATTGCAGTTTTTGGAATTTGCGTTATCTTTTCCCGCACATATCTCATGATGGTTTAATGCGTGGTGCTGATTGGGTTCTGTAATTTTGGGGTTTGACTTTGGAGAATTGTGCACCGCAAATTTGCCCATATTGCGGCTGATTGTTCCTCAAAGTGTGCATGATTGATGTCTCTTGGTGACTCAGTCAATTTGCTGTGAAAATTTTCAACCTGGGCATATTGTTCTGATTGGTTGGCTCAGTGTATATCCAAAATATCCTCTTGAATTTGTCTGGGGTCGATGGATGAATCCACATGTGCTGCCGCCTCAGCCGCTACCCACTTGCAGGCTTTTTGTGCCGCTTTGCATTGTTTATGTGTAACTGGGTCCATGATGGAGTAAAGTCCATCTTTACCCCAGCGGAATGGATGGTGACCATTGGTCATTCTGGCAAAGTTTTTGTTACTTTTGTCCATGGCTTAATCACAATAGTCTTCTTCCATTAAGCCTTCCTTCATGGGGCATGCAAGTTTTTTGTGTCCCAATGAATCGCAGTGGTTGCATATAGGCGGTGCACATTCAGGTGTAACTTGGAATGCGTATGACTGTCCCCCATCTGCAAAGTGAAACTCTGCTGTGCGGGGAATCATGATAAGTCATCTTTTACTTCAGGGAATGGGTTGATCATGGCGATAGCTTTGCCTGTGCACAGGGTTGGCATCAGGCAAAATCGTTGTAATTTGAGTTGCATAATTTCTCCATAGGCTATGAGCCCTTTGCGGAGCTCCTCCTCAATTACCTTACAAGGAAGGTTTTAGGGAGTGAGTCAAATGAGATGAACAAAGTTTTCGCTTTGTTCCATCTGGTGCGCATGGTGCGCACTATTTTTTTGCCCTTGGGAAGGGAAATTTTGACGCAGACTTTTGCTGCAGCATCCACTTCACCGGCTGTTTTGAAACCAAAAGCAATCTAGCCGCAGCCCATGTTGTTGGTGGTGACATATACCGCGTGGGGGAAAAGGGAGGGCTGTGCCTTGCATGTTTTCTCCCACAGGGCCGGGGACTCATCCCCAAGGAAGAGTCAGAGCCCATGCTCCACCTTCGAAAGGGGTTGGTTACATTAGATATACATGTATTGACCTTGTTTTATAGTAAACACCATAAACCTGGATGGTGTCTGAGTTTGTGGTTTCTTGGCGGCCTGGGTTCCTGGCCCCCCTCCAGGGCGTTTCTTGCCCTTGGGTGCACCATTTTGCGCACCTCTTGATGTGACGCTCGCCCAGGTTGTATTAGATTTATTATTAAAATCGCCCATCTCTCCTGTGTGATTATCAAAAATTGCTGTTTGAATCAAATTGTAGTAACTAAAGTGATTGTTACGGGTAAGAAAAGCTGATTTGGAGGAAATTTTATGAAAAGAATATGGCAATAGATGTGATATTGCAGAAAATGTTACAGTAATTCCCATCAGTAATAAGAGTGGCAAACTATCCCACTCCCTTCTTTAGATTTTGAGACACATTGTGGTGGTATTATGCCTGAGGCTGATCCTACTTCTGAATTGTTTGAATTGTTTGTATTAAATAAAATATATTATAGTTTTTTTTGCTTTCTGCTACTCTTTCTTTCCCTTCAGGGAAGTTTATTACAACTATTGGGTGGATACCGGTTTTCTGAGAACTTTATTGATCATGATCTATCTGATTACTTTAAGTTACGCTACTTATTTGGTACTACGGTTTAGGCAGATTCTCAGAGTATTCTTAGACTGAAAGTTCAGGGAAAATAAAGTATCATTTATGTATTTAGCACTTGGCTGACCGCTTCTTGGAAGTCAAAAACCTGCTGTACCCAATTACCTTATGAGTGGAAAGGTGGATTAAATTTGACATCAAAACCAAATTAAGGCCTATACTTTACTTTAGCTTTGAAAAGTAGAATTTGATTTATAATCCCTAAGTCAAAAGTAGACGCTCTGGTAAAAATTTCTTTGATGACCCAATGTACATAAACACAGTATTGCGCCTTAGAATAATCCTACTTTAAAATCTCATTACCTTACTTTTGGAAGGGTTAGAGTCTTCTCTTGAAGCAGCTTCTTAAAATCTATTGAATGATCAGTTTGAGTTTTATTGTTAGTTTAAACTCACAGTTGACGTGATTCATATTTGCTCCACAATCCACCATTTGACTTTGTAGGAAGAAGCAGCGGGTGATCTTTGGGCTACAGAGCAGTTTGCCAAAGGATCCAGCTTTCATAGTACCTATCCATAGCCCACCACTTCTTTTTGTGTAAAAAATATGGTACTATACGCCCTTATGTATATTATGGCAATAAGAAGAATGTCACTATACCAGTCTGCATCATATTTCCATGGAGGTGCAAATTGTCCATTATGTGAAGAAGACCAAAGTTTCTCCAAGCTGGATTACTTGAACGCTTTTAACCATATTAGTATCAAAAATGGGCAGGAATGGCGCATATCCTTACCATACCAAAAAAGTATTTTCCAATGCAATTAATTCCTTTTAAATACTAAGAATGTGCCTACGATTTTCTAATGTTGTATTGGTGTGGCATTGAGAGAGTTGTTAGGTGTATGTGCTTTGTCTTATATGGATGACATCCTGGATTAAAATCCATTGATCAAGCGTCCAATGAGATCCACCTTCAGAAAGTAGGATAAAATTTGAGAGCAGCAATATGATGCTGAGAACTAGTAAGTATGAATTCTTTAAGTCCCAGGTCATCTCCTCGGGTAAAGTCATTTCTCTCAAAGGTCATATTATCTCTCCAGTTAAAGATATGGCTAATCATGATTGTCCCAATCCATGCTCAGTTATAAAAATAAGAAGATTTTTAAAAAAGTTTACCTTACTTAAAAAGTTCACGCTAAATGTTACAGAGGTAGATGCACTCTTGTATAAGGCCAGTGGGTAAAACTTTTAACTGGTCATCTGCACTGGAGGATGCCTTACTAGAAGTAAAGTTCACTATTCTCTACACTTTAGTTCTTCACCACATTGATCCAGATATGGAGTTCATAGTGGCTAGAGATGCTTTATAGATTACTATTGCTGCTGCTCTTGTAGGGCTTCCATTTATAAAGGCCAATGGTGCTATGCCCAAGAATCTCAATAGTCAATAATTAAGCTCAACTAAGTCGCACATAAAATATATCTTTTATTTAAAGGGTGCCAAGTCGCCACTTATGTCCCATCTGCTAGAGCATCCATACTATGGTAAGTAAGCGAAATGGACTTAAGGAAGTCAATCATCAAAATAAGATATAGAATTAACAATGTAACTTTATTATAGTGTAAATTAGGAATTTTATGTATCGCATCTAACAATATAACCCCTCAAAAGGAAAAAATAGTAATATCGATTGGGGGTAACATCTGGAAGGGAGGCTCTAGGTAAGGCGACGCATTTCATATAATAGAATGCCTTTGAATCATAATTTTGATAAGGCAAAAATGGTTATTTGATATTTTAAGTCAGATGAGACTTGTGGTCACTTAGGTTGGTCACTCAGCAACTTCTTGATTCATCCCTCTTTTGTATTTGTCTTAATTTTCTACCTTGAGTGCCACATTGAGTAGTTGTCACATGACCTTCTAATGATCTGTCATTTTGATTAGGCATGGATTCACCTCAGGGTATCTTAGGCTCAGGTTGGTCCATCAGAGTTTTCCTATAGTTGATTTGAGCTGTGCTGACTATCAATTTCTCTGGGTAATTTAGGGAGGTATTGCCCTTAACTCCTTTTTGGGTCTAGGTGTCAATACAGCTGAGGGATTCAAAAAATCGATATTCTTCCCATCATTTCCAAAATCAGGATATCTGACATTACCCCCTTCACGAATATTAGTAGGTGAGCACTGATGCAAGAATCGGCTATGTAAGAAGTTGATTGTTACTCCATCTTCAAGGATTTGACTGAGTATTTGTCTCCGAGTTTGTAAATGATAGCATAAAGCCCATCCCAGATGGAATCTAATTTTTATCTTGGAGTGATATTCAATTGTGTTAATATAGGACTAAGTGAAATCTCAAAGGTTGGTAAGGGTTGGCGAGTGGCATTTTCTGATTGAACTTCTCTTGTAACCTTTTTTACTAAATTTGTCATTGCCTCTGACTGATGTTCTATAAACTTCTAAGATAATCTTCTTAGCGCTTTCTCATACTTTTCAGTATTATCATTGGTAACTTCATGAGCTAATAAAGCAGGGATACCAAGTTCTCTTCCATATAAAGCATTGAAGGGAGATATTTTGATAATATGATGGAAACTTATATGATATTCCATCAATGCACTTGGGAGGTATTGGTCATAGTGTAATGGATTGGTAGTGGCCATTTTGCGTAATTTTGAAATCAACGATCCAATTACTCTTTCTACATTCCAATTAGTTTATGGGTTTTAAAGCGCTGATAAGAGTTGTTGAGTTCCCATGCTTGTGGCTAAGATCCACACAATTCTTGATGTAAAGTTCTTCCCAATATCGCATAGTGAACCTGAAGGAAGCCATGCCTAGTATATACGTTTAATATAAATTATTAAAAAGTAGTTTAAGCGTTCTTCAAAGCAATGGCGATTGCTTCTACCCACTTCAGGAAAGATCATTCCCTACTAGGATGTATTGATTTCATCCACTGGATTCATTAGTGGACCTATGACGTCTAAACTGATGGTGTGAAACGGCTGCTGAGGGGTCATGGGCTGATTCTTGTACTTGGCCTTGTGTGTCGTCTACTTTTTAAAAAGTGATGCAAGCGTCTAAGACTTCCACTACAAAGTTCAGTATTCCTTCACAAGAGTAGCGATTATTGATCCATTTTAAGCTTTTCAGGCTCCTCCATGGCTTAAAGTATTGTGGGCTTCCATTATAACTGGTACCCATTTCAAATGTTGCAAGTAAGGTAGCCAATCAATTCTGACTTTCTTGTAAACTAATATGTTGAGAATTTTTGTATCTGAGGAATGTCCTTTTAGCATCTTTAAAACTGGTTCATTCTCATCCTCTTAAGAGTCTTGCTTTATGAGTAAGTTGTTTACCTAGTTCAGCTTCGTTATTGTCAAGATATTAGGAGCAGTCAAGTCAGTCCACCTACATTCATGTGTTTGTTCCATCTCGGTGGATGATATTCATATTGTAGTGCTGAAACTTGAGAGCTCATTTGGCTAGTCTTCTTGTCAGATCCTTCATGTTATGCAGCCACTTAAAAGAGGCGCGGTCTTTCATAACTGTAAAGTTTGTACCGTACAAGAAGCGCTGGAAATACTTCACTACCATGAGAACAGCTAAGCATTCTTTCTCTGCAACACTATAATTTGCTTATCTTTGGAAAGCGTTTTACTACAATATATCACTAGGTGATCAATACCAATCTCATCCAATTGAGAAAGAATGGTTCCTACGGCTAAGTCAGAGGTGTAAGTAAACAGGATAAATGGCTCCCCATAGTACAAATATCATAAGATAAGTACTCTCTTTAACAAATTCTTCATTGAATTGATGCAGTTCTTTGCTCTACTCCTCATACAAGAAAAGTGTTTTGGCAAGCATCCAGACAAGAGGTTCAGTGAGTTGAGCAAATTTAGAGATAAATTGATGATAATATTCCCTAATTCCTAAAATCCTGTATGTTGCAAAGGATCTTCAGATTAAGCATTTTGGAGCTTGCCTTAACCTTATCATACAAGGGTTAATTCCTTTTTGCGATATGACATGTCCTAGAAATTTTAAGTCCTTCTGAAAAGAGGTACATTACATAGTTTTAGTTTGATATGATTCTCTCTCAGTCATTGGAGCACTGACTTGAGGTGGTCTAGATAATTGTATGTTTTTAAAAACACCCAGATGTCATTTAGGTAAACAATCACACAGCTGAGTTTTTAGATCTTGGATGATATGATCCATCGCCTGTTGGTTTGAGGCAGGGGCGTTGCAAAAACCCTGAGGGAACCTAGTAGGTTGTAATAGTCAATCCATGCAAATCAACGCGCATTTTTCTTGGTCTTCAGGCGAAAGATTCTATTTCCAATAACCGCTGGCAAGGTCCATTGCAAAGAAGAAAATTTGAGCTAGAGATTCAGGCCAGTTCATTATTTAGCCTTGAAATCAGGTAGCTGTCCTTCTTAGTAAGGCTGTTTAGATTTCTGTAATCCATTGCTATTCTGTGACCACAGTTCTTTTTTTATGAGTAACAGTGGGGATGACCTGAGACTCTGGGAGAGCACAAGTAATCTGGCATCCAATAATTGCTTGAGCTAGATCTTCATGTATTGCTCCTCAACCTTTGACTTCCTATAAGGCTTTGATTAGATTAGGGTTGAATCTCATAAATCGATACTATTAGTCCAATCTTTTTTGTGACCATAGTCAACATCTGACGTGGAGAAAACCTCCTAATAATCTTCGAATAAGTGGTGAATTTTCTTAAATTACTTTGATTTAACTTATCAGATATCTGGACTTGTAGATAGTGCATATTAAATTATTGGCGGGTAGGCTAAAACCAAAGTGATTACTACTAAATGTACCTTGCCAATTTCATCAATGGGAAGTAATTGACCTTTCCCAACTTCCTAATGATTCTTGACTAGGATATCATTCTTTGTTAAGTTACCAAGTAATAGCTAATAGGACGCTAATAGGCTGATTTAAGGACTCCTGTCAAAACTCTTGGTTCAAACCTACTTACCTTATCAACACTAGTAATACGTAGCAAGCAGTTTGGGGGTTACTATGGGTTTTTTGGTGAAAAATACTATTTGTTCTCCTGATTTAGTTTTTACCTCCTTGGTGGCATAAAGAGGTTATGCCTTCTGTTGCATCTAATGACTCGGGTAGCTCTTTTTTGTTTCTTCCAGAGGTAGAATATCGCAAAGGTAAAGCAGAAACAAGGTATTTGACCAGACAAGAGTGATATTCCCTGCTAGATTCTTTATTATCTAGTACAAGTGGCACTTTATAGTCAAGGAGTGATAAGTTTTCTTCTTTCAGGTTGATAACTTCTTCATATTCAATCATAAATAGCATCCCAATGAGTATATCATATTGACTGAAGTATAGGGCAGCTGTGGGAGCTGAAAATACTAAATTGCAAACTCGGATTGGCAGAGGTGAGTATGCACCTATTGCCTAGGATTATTTGGACTAGCGGTACTTTAATCTATGTGCTTTCAAGGTCTGGGGCGAGCTCGATCTTCTTGATGAGGCAGGATGACACAACGTTGATAGGCGATCCTATATACAAGATAGCCATAACTTGGACCTTCTGAATTACCACTTCCACCTTTATAATGGCTCCTCTAAATTTTGGTGGAAGGGATAAAACCTCTTTTTAGGCGAAATGCTGAATTGAGCTTTTTGGAAGTCTCAGTATATTCTTCTTGATTTCCAGAAAACTGTGGACGCTTGAGATGGGTCAGATCAACAGGGCGAGGTACTGATCAGCATTGCTGGCTGTATTGATTATCCTGGGATACCCAATATCCTGACTGAGGTAAGTTCCTTTGGGAACCTGAGCACCGTCAATATTTTCAGCGTTCAAATGGTCAGGAATGGCAAGTTCAGTGGGTGAACCTTAAAATTTTAATCTGTGTCCTCGTGACCCCCTTCAGAGTCATCATTAGGTTAATGATCAATGCAATAAAGATGATGATCAAAAATGTTTTTCTTTCAGATACTTTGTGTTTGCCAGCTCTAGTGGTACCTTACCCTAAGCCAACATTCCTTTTCCATGATTGGCAAGGACAAAGTTTTTCTTTAATTATATCCTTATTATTTTTATTCTTCTTTCAGTAGTTGCATCTCAGCTTCTCCTTCTTCTTAGGCTTCACTTCCTCCACATTATATACTCAGGGTTTTATGGAAGCATTTTGTGAGGTCTCTGGCTTATGTATATCAAATACATCAAGTAGGGCTTCTTTAAAGTCTAAGACGGAAATGAAGCTTCATTTGATGGATGTTATTTACTGGCTAGGTCAGAGCTACTATGTAAACCAGCAACGACTATGGCTACAGCATTATCCATGGTAAGCACTTCGAGTTCAACAGCATTATAGCCTCTATATAGAATTGATCAGCAAATTTGGCAAGGAGTTCATTTCAGCGTAGCACAATTCTCATG
This sequence comes from Massospora cicadina, assembly GCA_022478985.1. Classification (NCBI taxonomy): domain Eukaryota; kingdom Fungi; phylum Entomophthoromycota; class Entomophthoromycetes; order Entomophthorales; family Entomophthoraceae; genus Massospora; species Massospora cicadina. The sequence goes on from JAKSZP010012239.1 coordinate 57,973, forward strand.
AAGGCCTTTTTCTTCATACTTAGGTTCTGTTTTGGCCTGAATTTCTTGATGAGCACCTCTTTTACTTCTCTCCAGGTATGCAGGTCATCCATATGAGGCACTATAACCTCTTAAGCTATACAGCTTAAGCAAGACAACATATGCTTAAACTTTTTAAGGTCAGTTTCACCTTCCATCATAACTGCATAAACATAGAGGAAAGATGTGATACTCTCTTCGCCAGTTGTAAACTTGCCCTTGAACGTAGGCTTAAAAGTGGTGACCTCCAATATAGTAACAAAGTGTGCTCTGGGAGCTTTAAATTTGGTAATTTAAGTTCTTATATTACTCTTTTAAACTTGACATGTGAGTCAATATATATGGTCCTGTAGAGAATCAAGGTGTTTCTCCATTTTCTGCAGGTTAAGTCTTAGTGTAACATTCAGAAGATTGATTCTTCTTTCAAGAATGAATTTATCATTCTCCAAGTTCTTAATGAAAATGTCCAGATCATTAATTTGTTGGTTATTGGATGAGAATTAGTTTTTGAAAAAGCTTGTCCTATCCTCCAATACTCCAATGCGCCAATTCAAGTCCTCCTTCACTCCTTGCATTCAGTGCTCTGAGGAGGCTTTTCAATATTGGCTTTTAAATCTTCTCTGAGAGTATTCTAGCGTTTCTAAGCTTCATTGAGGTGATGATGGACTTGGTTGATATCCTCTTGACTGGGAGGTCTTGCCCTCAAGTAGCTCTCCAATTTTTCGAGTCACTTGATAATGGGAAGAGTAGATGCCTGAGTTTCTTGGTTTACTAGATTCTGTTTGACCTGGTCTACTCAAGAAATGATATTTTGTGACACTGATTAAGTATTAGAGGTTCGATGATCCACCATCTCATTAATTTGTCATAAGACTTGCTCTAGCCCAGCCTTAAGGACAAATATGTATTCCTCCCTGTGACGTCTAGTAGAAGCTTGAGCTTCCATTTCGCCATGAGCTTCGCTATCTTGCCATTGGAGCTCTTCAGAGAAGGCTTCAAGTAATTACTTGGTATTTTTTGACTCCAAGATGTCTTTTGAAGGAGCTTCACAACTTCTTCCACATACTTGGTAACACCAGAATCAATAGTACCCATTTGATTATGAAGCTTAAGGATGTAGTAAAGGTTCACTTCAATAAAAAGACTTACAATTCATACACTTTGTGATGCCAAATTATATACCGGCTCATAGACCATCATAAGGCCCCTTAAGTATTAATATGATGGTATAGTTCCTTGTTATGGACTCCTAGTAAATGTACAATATGATAACGTGCTGGGTGTACAAATCAAGATAAAGCAAGAGAGATACGCACTTGACACCTAACTCTCTGGGAGAAAACTTAATTCAAACAGGTTCACGTGAGACCTGACCACAGAGGGAGGCCTTTTGCAGTTGCATCTTTCTCCTGGGTCAACGACTCCATTAAGCAACTCTATAACTCCTTCATTGGAGATTCAAGTAAGATGTCAAAATTTTGGAATATACATAGGACTTTCTTGAACTTCTTCAAACATGATGATGGTGGGCTACCCATTTGATCATATTCTTCACCATTTCCGTTGTTCACCTAGTGGGTGAAATTGTCAATTGGGTTATCATCCATGGTGTGATCAATTAGTTGCAGGTATTGTTAAGCATCAGCTGAGCCCCTGCTTTAAGCACCAGCCTGTAGGGCTTCCGTTTTTAAGCTCAATGGTGCTATGCTAAGAAGCCTGATAGTCAATACTTAAGGCCAACTAAGTTGCTTGACAAGTAAATCTTTTATTAAAAGGGTGATAAGTCACCTCTTATGTTTCAACAGCTAGAGTATCCATCCTTCAATAAGTACAGCAAAATGAACTTTACTTAATTCAAGTACCAAAAAGAGATATAGAAATTAAGACGTAACTTTATTATAGTATAAAATAGGGGGTTTTATAGGTTTCATTAACAATATAAACCCAAAAAAAAGATTAATAAAATCAATAAGTGGAACCATCTAGTACTAAAAAAATCAATAAGTGGAGAAATCTGGAAGGTAGGCTCTTGGTCAAGTGATGCATTCTGGATGGTTAATGCCTTTGTATCATAATTTTGCTAGGGCAAAAATGGTGAGTTGAATACTCAAGTCAGATGAAACTTGAGGTCACTTAGGTTAATTACTCAGCAGCTTCTTGATTCACCCTCTTTTAGGTTTGTCTCAATTTTCTGCCTTGAGTGCCACATTTAATAGTTGTCACCTGACCTTCTAATAATCTGTAATTTTGATTAGGCATGAATTCATCTCAGGGTATCTTAGGCTCAGGTTGGTCCATCGGAATTTTCCTAGAGTAGATTTGATCTTTGCTGACTATTGATTTATCCAGTTATCTTGCAAGGTAATCCCTTTAACCCCTTCTTGGGTCTATATGTTGATTTGGATGAGGGGGTCTAAGGTCAATATTATTCCCATCATGTCCAATATCTGGATACTTGACAGCTTTGTTACAAGTGGGCAAAGATGGAATTGAGCATCAAATGTATAATTTTACTGAAAGATGTCCTTACCTGAGTTGGATATGGTGTCTAAGACAATGAACTAATGTCTGTAGTATAAGCACTGACCTATTATCATAATCATCTTCGTGATTCTTCCTGATCATACCAAATTCATAGTGACCAATGGGCTTTATTGTACTAACAAGCTCCTCATGTCATGACCCCACAACAAACCCGCTGGCATGTGACCCTTATGAAATTTGTGTTATCTCTATGAGTTCATGAAAGACAAGGAGGATGGTTTGGCTGGCGCTCTGAGACGTAACGCTGCTTTAGCTCTTGATCCCAAGGAATTGGAGCTTCATACCACATCTGCTGATTCCTCCAGGCATGATTGTATCTAAGAAACCCTCCTCCATTGTGTGAATTCCAGTTATTTCCTCTCTTTAGATTCTATAGTAATATCTTATGTTCAGTCAGTCATCATTTATCAACCTTTATCTTCTAATATACCTAAACTCTCGCCAAATTCACTTAAATTAAAAAATATAAAAAAGGGCACTATATAAAGGACAATATGACATGGCTCCATGGACGCTTATGGGTTCCCGCTAGAACTCTTCGCGTAGGGGTAATCAAGGAGCATCATGATTAGATAATCGTGGTCCAGCCTGGGAAGGTAAAAAACTTAGAGCTTATCCACCGCACATAAAACTGGAAGGGAATTTCCTCAAAAGGTTTCTAGTTATACAAAAGAGTGCCTTGTCTGCAACAGGATGAAACCAAGTTGTCATCCTTCCTCTGGCTTAATAGTACCAGTCCAGAAAGCAGAAGGCCTGTACTTCCCTCTCAGTTAAATTTTTGGAGTTACTCTTATCTAAAGGGTATAATGCCATCATGATGGTGGCGGACCATTTCATCAAGTTCTCTTATTTTATCCCATGCCACTTCACAGTGACAGAGGCCAAATAGATAAGCTAATTGTCTCCCACATTTACTCCTTCCATGTCGTCCTTAAATTGATCATCAGTGATTGTAGACCTCAGTTCACATCAGTATTTTAGGAAAGTATTATGTAAGACTCTTCAAAGTCAACTGTGCCGCTCTACTGCCTTCCACCAATAATCAGATGGGTAGACAGAGCGAGTGAACCAATGCTTGAAGCAATTTTTGCGGTGTTAATTGGCTTCTGACCATTCAGATTGGGCCTTGCACCTCTTTTTAGCGCATTTCAGTAACAACAGCGTCCAGCATTCCTCTACAGAGTGTTTCCATTTCTTTGCAATTTATGGCTATAATTCTTCATTCAACATGAAGCCCAGAAGTGATTTTAAGGTGGAAGCGGGATGAACTTTGCCAAATTATTAGGAAAGTACACCATGGTGGAAACACAATCCTAGAGGTGGCCATGAAGGTTTACAAGGAGAGTACTGACGGTAAGAGAAGAGTGGATCCTGAATAAAGAGGGGAACTTGTGACATCGATGAATCCCCCCTCGGGTTGGGACCATCTAGTACTAAAAAAAGAGGGGAACTTGTGATGCTCAATTCCAAGAATATCCCATATCAAGCAGCCATGTATAAAGCTGGTGCCAAAGAGGATAGGACCTTACCACATTGTCAGAAAGGTGGGTCATGCAACCTACCAGTTGTATGCTCCGCCAAAGTTTCAAATCTCTGCCACTTTTTTATGAGATTAAGCTGCCTCATTTGAGTGTTCTCACCCTGAGAACCAAGAGTCATATCTTGTAGACGGAGCACCTGAGTGTAAATTAGAGGAGATTATGGCCTTCCATCGGTCTAGAAGAAGGCTTGATTACCTTGTATCATGGAAAGGTTTTAATGCAGCAAAATACAGCTGTATACCAGCCCATGTTTTTCTTGCGCAAGCCTTGATTGATAGGTTCCATAGCCTCTTTCCCGATGCTGCTGGTCCTAAGTCAACCTCTATAAATGGCAGTCATGAAGTTACCCCAACACATAATTATATCTCTCTGAATGAGGCCCCTGGGGGTGGAGTGCAGCCACAGAAACTGGATGGTATTGTAATGTCCCAAGACATGATTTTTGGTGTGGATCAAAAGGATAAGGAGGAAAGGAGCAAGGTAAAAAGGGTCAAGTTGGCCGCCCTCCCTGACCTCAGATATACTGTGGATAAACACCGTGTCAAGGACAAGCAGGACCAGGTTGATCCCCTAAATCATGTGATTAGGACAAGAATTTTACATTCAGGGGCTGAAGATTACCCATTATAGCTTAAATGATAACAGTTTTTAGCACTAGTGGGGCCCAACCCAAAAGGGGGAGACACCACACATCATTATTTGCAGTTGAGCAAAACCAAGGGAATATCATAAATTAAAAAACTCAATATGCCTTCTCAGCTAACAGCCTAGGAAGCCATATAAGAAGGTGATGAAGCTTTTTTAACTTGATTTCTTGCGCTAACTTTAGCTGGTGGACCATGGCAGACAACATTGGGGTATGAGCATCAGCAACATGTGGCATAAGGAGGTATAATTGTGGGTTTTCTTCATTAGTGAGGCCATCAGTGTCTGTCACATCAAAGTATTGAGCAAGTTGATGCTCAGCAAAAGTGATGAGAGCATGCACACAATTTAATGACTTGATGCGCTGGCGGGTTTTGGATAGTTTGAGGTCAAAAAGAGAAGTTTTTTCAAGTTGATGCAAGCGTTAAATGATGACAGTTTTGTACTATAATGATCAGTGATTTTACATGGATTTCCTAAGCTTGGGACTTAGGAAATCTGCTATGTTAATGGTTGCAATCCCAAGTTTCTGACTTGACTTAAATGTTGATTTAATGCATTATGGGAAACTTTTTATAAATATTTACATTTCCAGCATATTTTGATAAATTCGTGTCGCCTCAATCCACCAGTGGATAAATCTCAGGACGCCAGCATTTGTTGGCCTTCCCACGCCTAATCTTTTATCAATTATTTTAGCTCTTGCTGGGCTACTATTTATCAAGTGAGATTTGTTCCCTTTCCTCACTTGTAAATTTCTGCATATTTTGGTTTGCTCCAAAATAAAGCCCATTCACTTATAACAACATTTAAATAGATTTTTTTTATTTTTAGTTATTATATTTGGGGACCTGGCATGGCTGGCAAGGGAGAGGAGCCAACATTCCAGAATGCTATGAGGGCGGTTGCATATCATGAGTGAGTTATGATGGGGAAAGTGCTAAAGGACCACAGGACTGAGGGAGTACTTGGAATACTTCCCAGTTGAGGAGCTTGGACGCCAAGAGCCAGGGTAGGTTTGTGCATGGCGCAGCCCTTTAAATCCCACCAGATTGTAGAGGCAGGCGGCATATTGAATGTCCGCTGCAGCTTAGCCAGTTTGGACAGATTATTTTATGTATCATATAGCTCTGTGTGCAATGTTTAAAACACCTGAACATGACATAATTGAAAATTACTATTAAGTATTGTTTGAGCCATGTTTCTTTGCATTCTGATGCAGCCTAGTCTGCCAGTGGATCAATACTATCATCCAGTGTAGGTTTGAATATGTTGATGTAACAAAGAAGATCTTAGGAGCATTTTTTGTTAATAGCTACATTTAATTTTAGAACGCTTATTAAATTCATTTAATAAAATTTATAATACTAAATATAGTAATATTCAGTTTTATCAAAAATCTCAAGTTTGCACATACTTGATCTATAGAACTAATATCATTAATAGTCTCATCTTATGGGCCATAATTTTTCCCAGCTTCAAAAAATTGATCAAGGCCTATATTGATATCAGCGCAGGGGCGTTGCATCTCAATAGCACAGGTTAACTGAATTAAAACAAGTTATTGTATGAAGACAGTATCCTTGGAAAACAAAAAAGGAAAAAGAACTTATTTATTGTAGTTAGTTTAGTTAACTTAAGGAAAAAACACACCATAGCATTGAGTACTGACAGAGGCTTAAGGCTTCACTTAACAATCTTCTCTACTCATTGTGGTATTCTTTACCACCAGCTAATGGCAAAATACAACCCCCTTCCCAATGGCAGTTCCCTTCTGATATGCTCAACTCATTCTTCAAATCATTGGTTCAATTATTTTACAGCAGAAAAGCACTAAAGAATTTTGGGCTAATAGCATAATTGGTAAAGACATGACCACTAAGTCAGCAGCTTTGGGCATATCTATAATAAAATTGTAATCCTATTAAAGTAATATTCTGGCTGAAAAGCCGAGATAATAATGATAAGCCTATTGATGACTTGTTTTACTCCAGTGCAGGATAAAATGATTATTGAATAATAACGACAATACAAAAACTGGGCCACAGATCACAGTAATCAAAGTACTTAAAGGATTGAGTTGTACTAACAAGGAGTAATAATTTTGATATTCTGCCTTATCTATTGTTCCACTGGATGTGGCCAAGGACACTGACAGTATTTAATACAAATTCAGCAGCTACATGAAATAGGACATGGTGCCTGTTATATTTGATAAAATCAATTTATTTAGACATCAGAAAATTAAGGATTAATAGATAATCAGAAATTAAAGGTTGGCCAAACTAATTACAACGGCCTATCTCCCCAATTTTCCTTAAAGTAGCGTTTGTCCAACCAATCTCTCTGTTGGTCGTCTCTCTTCCCTCAAAATAAAGGCCATTTTGCATATATAATTTTACTTTATGTTACCTTTTTCTGACCTTGAGAATTATCTTCTTCTAGAGGTTTTCTGGGCTTTTATAAAATTATGAAAGATTTGGCACCATACTAAGTGAGTTTAAAAATTTACAGATAATATATCCTTGCAGAGTTAGAGACACTCTCTTTACAGTCCCAGGCTCCAGATATCAAGCTGGATAGGGCCTTGCACCCCTTCAGAAAAAAAGGGCACCAACTTTAAGGCGCTTGCATTAACCCAATTAGGGGATCTGGGCCATACTGTGGATGAGCGTTAGGTAAAAATTGACTCTTTTTGTTTGACTTCCTTCACCTTACACCAAACTCCCAATCCCAAACTTTTCATTATTTCTGATTCAGCAGAGCAGTATGTTCAGAAAATAGACAGTTTTTGTGGAATATAATCCTTTAATTAGAAAAAATATAATGATCATAAACTAATTCTGATCATAAGTATCATTTAGGAGCATCCTCAGTTGGAAAAAACTAGTACCTGGGGTATCCCTCAAGTGAAAATCTTATTCAAAACAAATCCTGAATAAGCTTAAACTCAGATAGAAAAAGTAGACAAAAGTTTAAATGAGTATGCAAGTTTGAATGGCATGAAACCAACCTTTAGCGTTTGAAATGGGGATTAGACTTTTCTTAAATGGAGTAGCTGTCCAAATTCAATTATTAGATGAAAAATTAAGGTATGCCATTTGATCAACATCAAAATCTTCAAAAATAGTAAATTCCAATTTTATACATTGCTGTTCATTTAAGCCCACCTCCCACATGCTCATCCTAAAACTCAGCACTATGCTAATGGTGGATATTGGGTTATTTTCGTTCTTTTTCCCATTAAAATCCCCTTTTCTTAAATTATAGTTTTTTAAAAATTTAAACTTAATGAATAGTATGCTGCTAAATATTATGGCTATGGACAAGGCCCACTTGATAGCTCTAACTGAATTAGAAAATATGCTTTAAACTTATATTCAATTTCTAAGAAAAGTAATTTAAATAATTCTTGGACACATCACCTAACTTCCACCATTCCAGGGAACCTAAAACTCCTCACTTAATTTTCATAAGTTGACCCCTAAAGGTAGAGCGTAGCCTTGCATTCTGTGGCTGATGTTATGGTGTCCAGGAATCTTCACTTACACCCTAGTTTTCTTTTGGCTCACTCCATCATGACAAATAAACACAAATAATAAACAAATTTTTCGAGACAGAGTACATAACCTTGGGGTCAGTCGCTCCACAAAGGGTTTTCATTACCACTAAAAGGCCTACTGTACCCACTCCCATAGTGCTGAAGAATCCATTTTTGTTCATATGGAGCTTTTTCAATCAAAGTATTCAGTCCATTACACTCAATATCCTAAATGAACCTTTGGATTTAGTTGCAATCACTGTAGACCTCAAGAATCCAGAGATCTCTTTATTGAATCTCATAGGTACATTAAGTTAAGAAAAGTGACGTTTAAACCCAGCTTATGATGACCTTTCAGACGTAAAACCCTTATCAGACCCCGAAGACCCTGAAGTCATTCCTCTGTTATATGATTAGGCCAGCTATGCCCACTCATTTCAAAAAAGACATCTTAAGGACTGAAAGCTCCCAAGGTCAAGAAATCAGGTCCAAGTACATGCTCTATCAACAAGTTGCATAGATTTGACTGTGCTTTTTTCTTGTTCCCCATTATTATTACAGTATGATAGCACAAGGTAACATTAACTGCCATAAGATACTGGAACCACAGGGGATTACAATAACCTTAGCGTCATGCAGGTTTTTATCTTGCAGTTAACCCTGGTTTGCCTATAATGTGGGCATCTAGTATCCAATGATCACACTTCCTCTATGCAATCCAATGCGATTTATTTCCCATGAAATTAAATTTGTAATAAACTTTGAGGCAATACTAAAGTAATTATAACTAGTGTTTTTGGGTATGATGGTGGAGCTGTCAGTCAATGAGTATTGACCTAGAGTATAGTTAAAATTGTTTTTACCTTCAGTTTTATTCAGTTGAATTTCCCTCCTCCTCTCGCTATCAACTAGAAATGCTAGGGTGGCAACAGTATAATTTACTACTGATGTGCCTGTATTACCTACTTTGACGTTAACTCTCGCTCCTTTCAAGTCATCTTTTGATGTGGTTGGCTCTAATCATCTGTAAACACTCAGATCTTAATATGGTTAATATTGACTGGTGCTTCATTAAAATCAATTTTCCTATATCCCTAAACAGCTAAGGAAGACCAGGAGTTAAAGACCTGGATTAACAATGTGGCAAAGAAGGGGTGGATGATCAAGAAAACCACTCCTGTGTCATCTCTAGTAGTTTTTGCACAGAAAACTGATGGCGCACTGAGATCTTGTATGGATTAAAGACATCTGAATAACGTTACACTCCAGGATCCATATCCATTACCTTTTGAGGCAGTAATTTCCCAGAAGATTAAAATCCAGGGTTTTTTTTTTCAAGCTTGACTTGATGGATAATTTCCAACAAGTGCGGGACAAGTTTGGCCAAAGTGGCTGATAATTATCCTCACCAGTAAAAATTTACAAGTTCAAAATTATGCCTTTTTCTTGAAAAATGCGCTGGTTGTCTATAGCGCCACATTGATGACACTCTAGGGATCTCAGGTTCTCTTACGCAATACCCTATGTGAACATTATTTTACCCCACTTGCATAACTATGAAAAACATGGTAAGTGTTTGGTGGCTGTGGCGGCAGCACTCCAAAAGCTGGTTTAGTTACTAAGCCATCCAAATGTAAGTTCTGTAAAATTAAAGTTCAGTTTTTAAGTACTTTGATACTAAAAGATAGTTATACCATAGTGCCTTCAAATCTAGATGCCATCCACTCTTATCTCACATTGGTAACACAGAAGCCAATGCACAGCTTCCTAAAATCAGTCACTTATTATAAGAAAGTTTATACCAGACATTTTTGAACTAGACATCCATTCACCCTCTAATAGGCAATAAAGTGCCTTTTTAATTGTACTCCCAAGTGCCAACACGCTTTTTAAGGAATAAAAAAAGTTATTACAACTACCCCTGATCTTTGCCACCATGATGAATATAAGCTCTTTATTGTGGATTGCGATGCCTCTGAAACACGGTTGGTGCCATCTTTTTGCAAGAGCATGTTAAGTAAGGACATCCTTTGACTTACTATCCTAGTAATTTTAGTGTCACTGAGCACTCATGCCCAACTATAATAAATAGTTGGCTTTTTCTTGGTTGTTAATGCATTAGTGGTATTTTTAGGGCGCCAAATATAATGTGGTTGTGCGCATGGATAATAAGTCACTTACTTACTATTGCTGAACCCAAAAGTTGGCGCATAATTAGACCATTCTCACTGCAATCTTCTAAGATCCAAATTCAAATATGAGATTGTCAAAAGGCTACCCTATTTTACCTGACATCCTAAGCTGTAATCTCTTTAATAGGTCCCACCTTAAATACAGACTCTGACTTAGTCACAGTAAATTCCTCCAAACAAATCATCCTTCTCCACCTCATCCATTGCTGCAGTTGCTTCCCCCAACTCAAAGCCTAAATTAGTCCATGGTCTCAAAGCTCCCATACTCCCTGTCACCTCTTAGAGACATGTAAATGAAACAATTCATTTTGTCCAAAACTTCATCCTCTGTAAATGAAGGTTCTAACCTTGATGCTGTTTTGAAATCCCAGCCTTTAGACCCTAAATGTCATGATCTCCTAACAAAAATTAATGCAGATAAAGCCCCTTCAGGATAATATACTCAAAAATATAAGGTATTTCTTGAAACAAGGTATGGGTTAACTCGCCCTGCATTCACGCTTCATAATGGATCATCATTATCCCTGTCACAATTTGTGCTCCAGCGTCAACTACAACTTCACAAGCAACAGATACTTAATTAAATTAATAGAAAATATCTTGAAATCTATTAGTTAAATTGAGGCTGGATTACAATCTGAGTGACGACCCAGTGAAATACCCAAAATGACAGTGGCAAAGCAGCCCTATTGACTTGGAGGAGGGACGCCCTATGGTTCCTGTGAGGGAAGTAAAAGTTAAATAAAATACCAAATGCCCCATAGAAAATTAGATGGCTGAAAAGGGCAACCGTGGGTCTTGCTGGGGCAACAAACAAGAGTTGAAGAGGCATGAAGGATGACCAATTTCCTGGGTTTGCAGTTGCTGGCCTTTGGCTTCAGCCCTATAATTCTCAGGTTCAGTTAAGTATGATAATCCATAGGTTTATTGAAAATTGTTGATCCACAAAAATAGTGATCTGGTTTGCAAATCAAATCGAATTGACTCAATTTTGAATACAGGGTGAGCTTGAGCATTGTCTCGTGGTTGTTTAATTATTTCAAGTTGCCATGGGGAGTCAGAAAAGTTGTTGGAACGGCGCATCAATATATCAATGTAAGTTGAGGCGGATTTTCCTGAGGGTCAATGCATCAGATGATCTTGCAACTAAGCATCACCTCCAGGTTGTGAGGATGGGTGTATATCCCATAGATGTTTCATCAAAGGCAGCATAGTGGGAGGCCTCTTCTCATCTGGATTATGCCAAATCGGTGGTGGGGAAACAAGACAAGTCAGGTGGATAATGAGGGCCATCACAAATGAGGAGTTGCAAGACTTTTAGTTGGCCAGGCCGTGGCAAACCAGAGATTAGTTGCCGAACTGATTATGGCAGATTGGATAGCCCTCCTTGGATGGTGAATTGGATAAGCAGAGTAAGAGCATAACCTTTAATGACATCAGCTAGTGCAAGGTGAGCTGCTAAATTGATGGATTAGTACCCACCTAATGATCATTGTAGGACTTCTTCAGACTGTCAGAAGGTCAGGGCCTTTGAAGGCTGTTTGATTACTAGTCAAACGTGGCTCCAGTGGAATCTCTAGGGACAAGGTTCCATAAGGCAATCTCTCAACAGAAATTCTTCGTTGAGGCTACTCTGCTCCCTATAAACAAGCAAGTCTTCTGTATAAAAACAGGCAGGAAAACTTCTAGTTAATATTTAGGCAAATCCGAAGATAATTTTATTAATCAAAATTTGGAGATATTTGTAGGCTGCTGAGGTACTTGGGATCACCTAAGGGGAGCTTGGAGTGATAGTCAGGATCCAGTTGGGTAAGAAGACCTCATTGAAATGTGGCGGAATGCATAGGCTTTCTTTGAAATAGAATTTCTTTTGCCAGGGCGTCAGATTTTGTGGATCTCCAAGTGGTAAGATCTTCACCAGCTGACTTGGTGCCTTTGCTAGCTGAATTGGTTGATTCTTCTGGAGTTTGAGTTTTCTTTTGTCCTTTAGGAGTTCTTTATCTGATTTAATCTCAATAATCATTGGAATAAGTGTAGTTTTTTGAAAAAGGTTCAATTTGGTTCATGTTTGAAACTGGCTCTCATTCATCTAATTCATATGATTCCCAACCATGCCCCCCTCAATATCTTGCCAAGGAGGGACATAATTTTGGAGTAATCTAGCATGAACCCAATTTACAACGGCACCAGAATTCACAGAGGCAATAGGATATTCAGGACCATGATGGTAGATCACCTGGTATGGACCTGGCCACAGAGTGTCGAGTTTATGAATTTGGCCTCTGGGACAGTGATGATAGAATAGGACGAGGTCCCCTAATTGGAAATCAGGCAGGACTGGCTGCTGGGCATTCTGCTGATCAGCTTCCCTTTGTCAAATAGTACCCATGGATTTAGCGTCTAATGCTTTTAACCTAGATATTTTGTTGGCCAAAATTTTGCATGGCTAAGTTAATGGTTTCTAGCATGGAATTTTCGAGTATAGGCTGCACACTAGAGGGTAAAATTGGTTCTTAGCCATAAAAGGCTCGTAAAGATGACATTTGGTTGATTTGATGATAGCAACCATGATATGCTAACAAGGCCTTTGGTAATTATTCATTAAATCTTGTAGGTTCAGAGGAAGCCTTCTTACAAAGGATGGTAACTAAGAGACCGTTTGCTCGCTCCACAGCTCTATTAATAGCCAGATGATAAGGCGTCATAAAAGAATGATAAGTACCCATTAGAAAGTTAAGATTGGCAACCACATTGGAAATAAAATTGGTATCATTTCAGATAGCATCACCTTTGGACTGCTGTGGCAACTGAAGACCTGCTTCAGGAAGAAGGATGCGGTCACTTTGGAAGTTGGGGAGGCAACTAAGATAGCCTTAAACCATTTTATAAAGTGATCAACTGTAAGAATGATAAAATGGAGACTGTATATCACCAAAGGCAGGTGTCCAATAACATCAAGTCTAATCATGGCAGATGGGGACGTGGGGCTCATGAAATGATGCTGGTATAGAGCTGGCCGCTTCTGATTTGCACAAGTGAAGCACAAGTCAACAACATCCTAGATTGTCTCAATCATTCCTTCCCAGTAGCAGCATTTTCTCAGCCAATTATGGGTCTTCACTGTGACATGCCCCATGGCAATATGAGCCTCCATAGCGGATTTTGTCTGAGCAGAGGGTCAAACATACAGTATCCAGGAGGTCCCAACTTGTATATATAACAATCCATTTTTGACTCAAGCCTGAGCAGCCATCTGCTTTAGGCGCTGTTGCGTCATTGACAGCTCACGGCTCCGCTCTTCCAGTTTCACGATGATCTATTAGATCTCTTCCTCTTCAGAAGCATAAAGGGTCAAAATAGGTAATCAGGACAACCTATTGGCGCTTTGATGTATCATCCCTCATGCGGTGTACTATTGAGAAGTCATAATTCTGGATCTTAAGGGCTCATTGGCCAATCGTCTGTCTGGGTCTTTCATCTGTTGTAACCACTGTAGTGAGGCATGGCCCATCACTACAGTGAAATGTTTCCCGTACAGAAAAGGACGGAAATGTTTGATGGCCAATAACATGGCTATACACTCATGTTCAGTTACCCTGTAATTTTGTTCCACTTGGGTTTACATCTTACTAAAGTAGGCTATGGGGTGTGTCACAATTTTAATATGACTGGATAATAAGCTCTAAGTCAATATTGTGGAATGTATGGAATCCGCTGGAATCAAACTGGTACTGGTTTTTAAGCGCTTTGAAATGAGGCATTTGGTGAATTGAGAGGATTTATGCTGAGATTTGATACAAATGAGAGTAAGTAAAAAAGGGAAGTAGAATAGAAGAGTACCAAGCTGAGGATGCATCTGGCTGGGGAACTTAGGTATAAAGAGTCTGATAGAAGTTAAAGGGGAGGAGGTTTTTGGAGAAGAAAGAAGATCGCGCAGATAAGTCTGCGATTAATATTAAATAAAAGTCAAAATAAGGGGTGATAGCTCCATACATATTTTATTAAGTTTTATTATAAGTTGGTAATCCTCATATTGTCCGATTTGGTTGCTCAATGGCTCATACCCTGTGCAAAATCAACTTGGCAAAATTGAGCTCAAATGCCAAGAATCAGCAGTGGTGATCACTACAGGGGGCCCACTAAGCAACTATAGTTGAAAACAACCAGAAAGCCAATTACTCTACAATGAGGTCCTCCTCTGTTCCAACAGCAAACCTGCTCGCAGTATATAATATAAGAAGTTTCTATGAATATAAGCTGTGGAACAGCAACTGAACAAAGAAAGGGGAGTCCGCCAAAAATTGCAACAACAATATGAAACACTGCAACAGTTGATCAACGAATAGTTCGCAGAGCAAAATTAATTCATTTTTATTGAGAAATTACCTCCTTTCAGTCATGACAGGAACCTACACGGTTACTTTAAGCGGTTTGAATTTGCTGTGGAAGGAGCTACAGATCGACGAAAAGCAAAATTGTTGCTGTTCGCTTTGGATGTGGAAAGCGCTGATCAGGTGACCTGCTATCTTCCCAACAGCTTGGTATTTTATGCACAAGTAAAAGCGATTATCATCCGGCTGTTTGGGGGCGCTACTAAGATGTGTCAACAAATAGCCAACTTTATGACTATACAGTTTGACCAAAATGAAACTCTGTCAGAATTTGCTGAGTGGTTTTTGGCGGAAGCACACGTTCTGCTTGGGGCCAATATCTCAACCACTAAAGATGTAAGTATAGCAATGACGGTGGCTGTCAAACCATATCAGGAACTATATAACGCTATGTCCCATGTGTTGGATGGGGATACCAGACTTATTCAGATTGTAACCGCCTTACAGCGGCTCTCCGCCATGAACAGCGCCCCCAATGTAGCCCAAAAGATTGCTGTTGTCCCCACTCCAACCCTTGCGGAGTATAGGCCACAGCGACTGGGTTATCAGCCGCTGGAATGTATTTGTCCCTCAGATGAGTCAATATACCCTTTCCGGCCCAGGTACGCTTCCCCAGTTCATCCATGACCTTGGAACCTTACCAGCAATTATTGGCCTGGGTCTTCCACCCCAAACTATAGACACGCACCTTTCATGAACACTTGTTTTCAGTGTGGACAAAGAGGGCATTATGCAGCCAATTGCCTTAGTCAACCACATGTGTATGCAATGCCAACTAGGATAATTGAGCAGGGAAAAGCTCGAGCAGAGTAGAGATGGGACGTTCTAGCTCTGCTAAGTCCATATCACTTGTCCCCAAAAATCCCCAAACATCTTTTCAGGTAGAAATTAACCCTCAATCATATGATGTGTTATACCAGCAGCTTTCATTGGATACCCCTGCTTCTGCTTCCATGAGTAAAGGCTCACCCCATCAGGACGAGCTTTGCCAGGATGTGCAGAAGCCATATGCGTGGCAGATCTTGGAACAGACTGGAATTAACAAACCGGATCCTTCACTTATCATTACTCCTTTAGTAGGGGTTACCGTAGCCATTCTGGTGGAGAAAATTGCTAGGGAGTATCCTCAAGTTGGCAAGGGCATTTCTTATTTTTTGAATAGCACAAAGCCCTTGAATGTACAAGCAATACACATCAATGATTCTTCTTACTCAGAATGTACTTATTGTAAAAATCTTTTAAAACACGAAAATCCGCGCTATCATAGACATGGGAGCACCTGTGAACATAGCCTCCACTTGGTTGGTGGCTAAACTTATGTTGAAACCAGATGTGGACCATCGCGTAGTATATGGGACTGTGGGAACACACAGCACTGTGTCAGAAGGAGCATATAGCGCGTTGCCTCTACGATTTGGGTCAGTTCAGGTGTCTGCTCCAGCGGTGGTTTTGCCAAATAACCACTACAATATGTTAATTGGTGTGGCTTTCATGAGGAAATTTGGCGTTGTGATAGATATGGCGGAAGAAACCCTTACCATATTTGGTCAACAAATTCCAGTATATTTTTCCTCTGGTGGAATCCCAATGGATCCAGTCCACTCCGGTCAGATCAATTTAGCATACAGTGACAGAGTAATCCCGGTTTGCTACTAGTGACTGAGTCAGCGGACCAAGGTCCTTCCCAACCAGATATATGAGTATAAGGGAATCCCGCTTTGAGCAACGCGCCCTTTAAGATTACCATCTGGACACCAGGGCATAATAGAGACTGGTCTCAAAATTGAAGTCCCTAAGGGGCTTTATGGAGAAATCCTGGTGCCTCATCAGCACTTGCAGCTTGAACCACACGTGGCTCCAGGGTTATTGTTTCCTGGAAATGGGGAGGTGAAGGTGCTGCTCGCGAACCTACAGAAGGAGACAATAACAATCAGGCGGCACCAAGTGGTGGCTTACCTACACTTCATCCCTATTGGGGAAGTTCATCATATTCATAACTTTGGCTTATAGGAAGATCTTGGACTACCAGCTCACTCCTCATTTGGCATACTGAACGTGGTTCCACGGGAAGCACTCACAGGATTATAGGCGGAACAACAAGATAAGGCTATGGCCTTATTTGAAAAGTATCAGGATATTTTTGCTAATGATGATCATGACCTGGGGTGCACTCAAGGGGTGGTACATCAGATAGATATGGGGGATCACCCTCCCATTCGTTCATGACCTATTAGACGTTCAAAAGCAGCAGAAGAGGTTGTCTCCAATGAAGTAGATAAACTTATTGAGCAAGGGATGCTAGAGTCATCAAACAGTCCATGGGCGTCGCCTGTACTCATCGTTAAAAAGAAGGATGGCATGAACCAAAAGGTTATTGACTATTGTAAACTCAATAACGTAACAAAGAAGTATTCTTACCCTCTTCCACAGATTGATGATGCATTAGACCAATTGGGCGGGGCAAACTATTTTTCCGCCATGGATCTGATCTTGGGGTATTGGCAGATCAAATTGCCATTAATGGAATGGGAGAAATGTGCGATCATCACCTTGAGAGGATTGTTCCAGCTGACACGCATGCCGCAAGGGTTGTGTAATGCTCTGGCTATGTTCCAGCGTGCCATGGATACGATTTTAGGTGATTTAAAGCTGTCCTGCGTCTTAGTTTACCTTGATGACATCAATGTGTTTTCGCGGACATTTACAGAGCACCTAGACCACTTGGAGCAAGTGTTTCAGCGCCTCGCCGCCGCTAATATCAAAATTAAGCCTCAAAAGTGCCATTTCTTTAAGGAGCAATTAGAATACCTTGGGTTTGTTGTGGATTCACATGGGCTTAAACTGCAGCCAGCTAAAGTGGAAGCAATAAGCAAGATGACTCGCCCAGTGAATAAGTGGGACATTCAAGTGTTTCTGGGAATGGTTGGGTATTACCAATGGTTCATTCCCAATTTCAGCTGCATTGGGGCCCCACTTTTCGAGTTATTAAAGAAAAATGCTTCTTTTGATTGGATGGAACAATGCCAGAATGCTTTCGATGTATTGCATACTGCATTAGCAAGCGCACCCATTTTGCAATACCCCAACTTTGATAAGCCATTCATAGTGCAAATGGATGCCTCACTCTCCGCTATAGGGGCAGTATTATCTCAGAAGGACGATGATGGCATGGAGCATCCTGTTGCCTTCTGTAGTCGAAGTTTGAACTGTCACAAATGGAACTACACCATTACTGAGTGAGAATGTTTAGCGGTAATTTATGCTTATAAACAGTTTAGAGTATATCTGCATGGTGTGAGATTTCAAGTAGTGATGTATAATGCTTCCTTGTGATGGCTACAGAATCTTCATGAACTGGAGGGACAGCTTGCACGTTGGGCGTTGAAGCTGCAAGCATATGATAACAAAATTTTGTATTGACTGGGAGTGAAACACCAAAATGTGGATTGTCTCTCTAGGCTGCCAACAGTCACAATCACAGCAGATCTAGATGAAATAATTTATGAGAAGATGATGGTATATAAATACCAGGATGAGCCGCCACATGTGATGAAGGTACTAGATGGACTTAGGGTGGATACCTTTCTACATGAAGGAGAACTATATAAGTGGATTGGTGACCAGACATTGAATTTCCCTGAGCCTTCAGCCCGACCTGCAATAATTATGGATGCTCATTGGGCTGTAGGCCACGGAGGGTTGCGGAAAACACTGGAGATGTTGCGATCCTGATACTACTGGGAGAGCATGCATTATGACATATTGGAAACAATTAGTTGTTGTCATCAGTGTCAAGTAGAAAAACCTTTCCGCAAGAAAACCACCTACCAACTAGTGAAACCCCAGTTTGCTTGGCACACCATTTCCATTGATGTAGTGGGACCTCTGCCAAATAGTGCCAATTGATCCAAGTATATAATTGTCACTATCAATCACTTGACCTGGTGGATGGAAGCCAGGGCTATTAGCGACTTGGGTGTGGTAACCTCTGCCAAGTTCATTATGGAGTTCATTATACAGCGGCATGGCTGCCTGCAGTTCATTCTGATGGACAATGGAACCAGCTTCACCTCACATATCCTGCCAAAGTTAAATGAGTTGATGGCGATTCGCGGGGTTTTGACCACCCCCTATCATCCAGAATCCAATGGGATGGTGCAGCGAGTCAAACGGAACCCTAGTGAACATACTCCAAAAATTGATAATGGATCAGCCCTCAGAATGGAGTGCCCTTCTACCTACTGCTGTGTTCGCTTACAATATCAGCTATCATTCAGCCACTGGTAAGAGCCATTTCAACTGCTGTATGGTTGACATCTGGCTCTGCCTGCCTTGCTTTAATCATGTGTAGAGTACACTGGTGGGGTGAATCCTCAGCAATATCTGAATCAACTCATGGATACTTTGATCAAGTTGCAAATGGAAGCCTACTCCACCAGTCTAGCAAAGAAAATCTGTGACCAGGTGGCCAACCAGAAGCGACAGAGCGGTCTTCCATTGTTTGCTGTAGGGGATTACATTTTATTCCACGATCAGCATGGATTTGGATGAAAAAATAAGCTCTCTGACATTTGGGTTGGCCCATTTGAGATTATCAAGAAGACTGGCATGGATGTCTACACAATTAAGGAACCCACTGGGGGTTGGGTTATCAACCAAGTTCACATGAAGTTCCTTTGAGCATACAAACAGTAAGAACCTATTGTCCAGTCAAGGAGGGGGTAATGTCACAATTCCAATATGACTGGACAATAAGCTCTAAGTCAATATGGTGGAATGTATGGAATCCACTGGAATCAAACTGGTACTGGTAATTTAAGCACTTCAAAATGAGGCATTCAGCTAATTGAGAGGATTTATGCCAAGATTTGATACAAATGAGAGTAAGTCAAAAAGGGAAGCAGAATAGAAGAGTACCAAGCTGAGGACGCATCCAGCTGGGGAACCTAGGTATAAAGAGTCTGATGGAAGTTAAAGAGGAGGAGGTTTTTGGAGAATAAAGAAGATCGCACAGATAAGTCTGCAATTAATATTAAATAAAAGTCGAAATAAGGGGCGATAGCTCCATACATACTTTATTAAGTTTTATTATAAGTCAGCGA
The DNA here is from genome assembly GCA_022478985.1 of Massospora cicadina. Taxonomy (NCBI): domain Eukaryota; kingdom Fungi; phylum Entomophthoromycota; class Entomophthoromycetes; order Entomophthorales; family Entomophthoraceae; genus Massospora; species Massospora cicadina. The sequence goes on from JAKSZP010012239.1 coordinate 77,947, forward strand.
TCCTCATATCATCCAATTTGGTTGCTCAGTGGCTCATACCCTGTGCAAAACCAACTTGGAAGAATCGAGATCAGACGCCGAGAATTAATAGGGTGATTAATTTGGCTTGCGTCCAGTTGAGCCATCTGGCCCCAAAGCCACATCACTAGTGTCAGTAAATAGAATAAAGGGTTTATGGAACTCAATATACACCAAAATAAGGGCCATAGTCAGGGCTTTTCATAAGACATAGAAGTACTGCTGCTGGGAATCTTCCCATTGGAAAGGAACCTCTTTATTGAGGAGGTAGGTTAGTGGCTCAACGATCATAGTGAAGTGCAGTATAAAATGTTGGTAGTACCCAACCATGCCACAAAAAACCTAATGTCATGAAAATTGCTGGTTTAAGTTATCTTCTTGATTGCAGTCACCTTATCAGGTAAGATTAAAATCTCTTTGTGAGTGACTTTATGACCAAGGAATTCCATCTTGGTCTGAAAGAAACGACATTTGGTGGGCTTTAATTTCAATGCAGCAAAGCGTAGTTGTCTGAATACTTCCTTCAAGTGGGCCAAATGCTGGTCAAACATGCTAGAAAATACAGTTACATCATCTAGATAAACCAGCACACATGACATATTCAGGTCCTCCAACAGGCAGTCCATGGCCCTCTGGAAAGTGGCCAGGGCATTGCACAGCCCGTGAGGTATGCTAGTGGGTTCAAATAAACCTTTACTTATGATAAGCACATATTTATCTAGGTCATCTGAAGCAAGCTCAATTAGCCATTACCCGCTGGCAAGATCCATTGTGGAGAAAAATTGGGACCTGGCTAAGAGGCGTAGGGAGTCATCAATACAGGTAGCGGGTAGCTATCTTTCTGAGTAATGGCATTCAGAAAGTGGCAAACTTTGACCACATGATTCCCTCCATCCTTCTTCCGCACAACCAACAACTCAAGGCTCAGGGACTCTGGGATGGTTTTAGCAGTCTGGTGTCCAAAAGTTGTTTTAATTCTTTCACGACCTGGGCTTCCTCAACTATAGAGTTCCAATAGGGGCGGGTGTGAATTGGGGGGACATCGTTGGGAAGTACTTGATGTTGTACCCCCTTCATCATCCTGAAATTTTTGGGCCAGTGGAGAAAATATCAGCATATTCTTCAATTATAGCATCAGCCTGTTGTTGTTGCTTGCAAGTAAGAATGTCATCAATTTCCATTTTGACTCAGGCTATTATAACATTTTCGTCTATTCCTAAGTCTTGCAGGTCTCCACATCCTTGTACAGACTCAATCTGGTCAACGGGCAATATCTGTATATATGCGACCGGTCTGTTCCAATTTATTTGAATCATCTGATCCATAAAGTTGGCCATTAAGACAGACAATTGTCCCCAGCAAGCGGGATCCAGCACTACAGGACAGGCAAGGGGTTCTCAGATGCTGGAATACTTTCTCCTTGAACTTCCAATACTTGGTTTGGAGGTATGGTAACTTGAAGACTAGTCTCCACTATAATCTGCGATTTAGGCAGTATGACTATGCGGCTAGGTGCGCAAACATACAAACCTTATGTAGCCTCTGCATGGCAAGGTTGCAGCTTGGTTTTTGGTCCAATTACCTAATACTCTACCTTCAATGCGGTCCAGGTGTTTCAGTAGGTAACATCAGAGTTTCCTCTTCCCTTTCTCCTTAGGAACGTCTTTCACAACCAGAGGAATGTGGTACCTTAAAATAGAAAAGTATGAATCCGTGGCTTATTAGAGTATCAAATTCAACTAGGAACTGAGTCAATAAGAAAGTCGTACCATCATTTTCTAACACAATGGCAGGAGCCATAACAACCAGAGAGCCAAATTGAAGAAGCAAGGAGGAGTAGGCCCCAAGTGAGCAGGTACAATGAGACCACACCATTCCGTAGTCTAGAGAGTGACTCTAGTCCAGTGCACCTTTTTCCTCTTGACCAGCCGCAAATAAATTACGTTTATGGGAGAGCCAGTGTCAATAATGGCCAAGCTTTTCACCTTGTTAAAAATGACCTCTACTTGAGTAACTTCAGTGCCAAAGTGGGGAATCAAGTAAATAAAGTTGCATGGAGGGAGCAGTCCAGAATTGCAGAGTAAGAGGAAGTTAGGTCTTTATTAAAAATCATAGAATCTGGGACGTCTAATTCATAAGTTTTCTCCATAACATAACACTCAGCACGCGGAGCAGAGGAAGGTTGAGGTTGATGCATTTTTTTGTCAGCAGAGGGTACCTCGCGCCTTAAGCTGACTCTGCTTTTCCTGACTGATCTGCCTTCTTCTTCCAACAGGAACTTTCTTGATGGCCAAAGATTCAGCAAATTGAGAATGGGTTTTGACATAGGTTTGATCTCTGAAGTGCCCGGCTTGGATATTGGGTCAATACTTCTTATTTGGAGCTTGGTGTACCTCTGGCTCAGACAATTCAATTATTAACTCCTTAATGTCAAGGATAGATTTAAACATCTTTTTGGCGTTCCTGAAATAGAGTACCAAGTTGGTACTGTGCTGAAAAGTGGAGAGAACAGCTGATATGGCATCATCCAAGGTAACACGGTCACAGGAAGCTAACGCCTGTGCTTCATAATAAAAGCGTTCCATATATTCAATAAAAGTTTCCCCTTGTCTTAGGAGGATATGCATGAAAGCTTTAAATTTTAAACTTTTTAAATTTTTATTCAAGGCGGGCCAACCTGGGGATGATACCGCACCAATTAGGGAAGTGAAGAAAATGGGAAAGGAAGATAAAACCTGGAAAACCTCCATGCGCGGTGTATGATAGGCCAGGAACTCCATGGACCGCCTTTGCTATTCGCTATCTCGGTTTGGGGCATTGGTGCGCAAAACCAATACAGTCAAAATCATCCCCTACCCAAAGTCCATTACCAGGATCAAACTCGGGAGGCAGTGGTAGAGGGTCCATACTCTACCACTGGGATATCCTCCCTATGCATGAAAGCTTGCTTACAGTTAAAGAGGGTTGAGTTACTGCCAATTTCTTTTGATAAGGGCCTCCTTAATTGCTGCCCATGTGGTGCATGTCTTAAAATAAGGAATTATAAAATACTTGTGCCTTACCATCCAGATAAGTTTGTATATGCTGGCATTTTTATCAGTTGGTAGCCAGCTCCATCGTGCCATAATATACCAAGAGTTATGACTGTGTTGTCTCAGCCCCAGTGATTTATTTCTCCTTAAAGGTAGGATCTAAATATTTGACAGGTTTGGAGAGGGCATGAACACCAGGAGAGAGTGGGCGCTCTGAGTCAGTGAGCTCCATGGTGCCTATATAAGTATGCAGTATAGCCCTATCAAACTGACGGCGAATCTTGTCCATGTTGTCCTGAATATTGGCGTAGCATTCCTTGACGTGCTTAAGAGGGTCCTTAGATTCTAAAAGTTGGCGTAGATTCTTGATCTCTTCAGACTGTTGGGATAATTACTTGAAGAGAGAATCCTGTTTAGATTAAATTTTTGGATTCAGTTGATCATTTTCTCAATGTGGCGATTTGCTTGGTTTTGGGAGGCGACCAGATTGGAGCAGGTTCCAGTAATCTTCACATATTGGTTGTACAAGGAGGAGTAGGTCAAATCAGCATCCAGATGAGCCTCTCAATAGTCATTGCAACTCCTTGAGCCACCAGTAGTAGTTGTCATCTAAAATCTCTAAGGCAGGCTTCATATTCTTCCTTGATAAAGGATCCAGCAGGTGAGGAGGCTCCCAGAGGACCTTGGGGATTTCCAGGCCCAAGGGGCCCTTCCTCTCCTTCTCTCCCACTGGGTCCTGTTTCACTGAGGGCTTCATGTTGCACCGTAACTTCTGGAGTCAGCTTCATTGTGAGTTGGACACTCAGCTGCTGGATACGGATGAACAAGTTTACTAGTCAAGAATCAGTCACTTAGCAATCTTTGGTTATTCAGTTGAGGAGGGTGGATAAATAACTTTCCACTCTCTGATCCATGCTAGTGGTTGAT